>CAHIKZ030005433.1:1182500-1235000 GCA_903632075.3 Acanthosepion pharaonis | reverse complement strand
TGTTCATACTCACGAATAACCTTCTATGTGTTGATATTAAAGGATGAGAGAAATGTGCTATAACTGTTCAAATATCTTTTATTTTCATTTCCCAAGTACTTTCGATCTTCTTCCAAGATCATCTTCAAGTAAGTGTAAGTAGTACAAAACTATATGTTGTTCAGGGGTACAAGTATTTATACAAAGCTGTGTGTTGCTATCCATTACCGTAATTTTTCATTATGCTTTTAAATGCAAACAGTTGACAATGTGGTGACGTGAAAAAATTATCCATTATGGAATTTTTTCCTCTATGTTATGTCATGGCCATGCACGCATTAAAGTGTGAAAAACTGTTCCTTTATAGGCATTTCAGAACATCACTGAAGTATTCATAATTCTGTTCAGTGCCAGCTTTAATTTTTTAATATAAATTGCTTCTAAGATCTGTAGGTTGAATTTATTGTTTTCTTGTGGGATAGTTGTGTTGTCAATAAGTAATTTTTTATATTGTGAATGTGTACAGGAGTGTTGTTGTAGATATCTCACAATGGATAAATGGTCAGATGTGTGTAGTGTAAGACATCTTGTTAGTGTAGTTGTCATACATATGCCTAAAAGAGAAATTGCCACCTAAATGCACAAATTTAATATGCATATATATATATATTAATAGTAATACTCATTTGGAAAAAAACCTTGGATAGCACAACTTGTAGATATACTAAAACAAATCGGTACTCAAGAAAAAAATTTGAAAAAAAGAAAGAACTAAAAACATTAGAACAGGGAAAAAGAAATTGTCCAGTGCCTTAAGTCTTTAGTCGAGACAAAAAAAAACACAAGTAAGTAGTCAAGCTAAACGTAGAGTGCTAAATATGCTTAGTAGAGTGGGAATGAACAAAATAAGCCCTAAAGAGTTGGAAATTTTTAAACCTAAATTAGATTTTTTTGTAAATGGCTAAAAACGAAATGACTGTTTCATCATTTCCTTTTTAGCTAGCTTACCCTGAAGATCTGTTTAGGTGAAACCTAGGTAGGTTTTCCTGTTTCTTTAGGGTTTATTTTATATATATATATATATATATATATGAAAAATACAAATTTGGTTAAAGATCAATGAAAGTGCTTTTGTAAAAACTTTTTGTTCATTTTTCTGTATTGAGAACAGTTTTTTTTCTGGTTGTAAGTATAAATTGTCTCATGTCTGAGTACTTTTGGCTTTCATGACCCATGATCAGAGAGTTTTTTGTTATGTATGCTATGTTAATTACATCTTTTTCTTTAAACAGTAGCTCATCACATCTTTCAGGAAAATCAAATAACTCACCTGATTCCATTTGTTGTGTCATTGTGGGCGGGGTATATCAGACAAGGGTAGAGGAGTGGATCTGTGTCACTGCTTACTGTTACAGGAGCAGCTGTCGTATCCCACACTGTAATTGTACCATCATGGTTACCAGACATTATATAACGACCGGATCTGTGAAGCAAAAAAAAAAAAAGAAAGAAATATATATATATATATATATATATATATATATATATGTATGTATGTATGATAAGATAAAGAACAAATAGGAAACATTTATCAATCTAACAGGTTTTGCTTTTATTAAACCTCCATCCAAGACTGAGACATGGAGAAAAAGAAGAGAGGAATTCTGGTATTTTTACTTTTGTGTTACTTGATTTTCTTTGGTTAATCAGGTTTCACAAGCATTCGACTTGTTAAACAAGCATAATTTGTGGTACTCTGAATTCAAAGAGTGCAAACCGAACAAAATAGAATTAGAATATGAATTCGGCTCACCAATTCCACATTCAGCGCCAATAACCATTACTCAACTCACATGTGCAATATATGATAAAGAAGGTAAAAACAAACTAGAAGACAAGTCTATCTTTTGTCGCCTCCTATAAAAATCAAGGAGAAAACAGATGCAGTTCTCCAAAGAGCCCCAGAGATAAACTAAAATAATTTCTAAAAAGAAAAAAGAAAAAAATATTAGCTCATTAATGTCCACAAAAAAGTTTAAATAATTTTTACTTTTACTTTTATATTCTGATAGTTTTGACAGTTTTCAACAGTGTAAAAGGAAAATAAACGTCAATGTTGAAATATTACTCTGTTTATGGACATTTCTTCATTTCGTTTTGAACTTTTGATAACACCATTTTCGACATCATAAAGAGAAACATCAAACAACCAAAAGAGAAAAGACAAAAAGGAAGGGGAAAAAATTGCCGAAAATATGTTTAGAAATCCCTCAGATCTGTTGTATCTGTTGGTTCCAGAAATGCATTCCTTTAGCAATTGCTTTCATTATGAATGTGATGTTGGTAAGGTTGTCTGGTTGGCCTGCCAAAAAACTATTCTGTTAGATGAAATTTTGCAAGCATCCAAGTGATATTAAAGTTTGTTTTGTTTTTGTGTTTTTGTTTTTCCAATTTATTTGTGGTTGTTTGATGATTTTTTTTCCTTCATCATCAAAAAGAACAAATAATAAAAAGTTTTAAGAGCAGTCTTTTCACAATATGAGAACATGCAAAAATGCGACCACATAATGTAACAATTCATATTACTACTGAAAAGTATCTGAAAATGAAAGAGAAAGCAAAAAAAATTACATTAAAACATCAGTCACTTGAATAATAGCAATATTTTCTACATGTTTGTTATATCATATGCAAATATAATGTTTATATTAATTGTGTGCTGAAAAGCAGTCAGACCAACCAAGAAGGAATTTTTTTAAAATCCTGTTTGGTTATTTGGTCAAATTTCAGAAAATGGGTCAGACTGAGAACTTTTCAGCACACTCTTATACATAATTTCATATATTATAAATATAAAAATAATGGAAGCATTATTTATACAAAAGAAAAAGCCAACACTAACTACAATAGGCTATGAACACAGCCACAATGTATCGACTGTGTTTGGAAAATAAAACATTCCTATAACGCTAGATACATACATAAAAAAAAATCCATACATTCAATTAAAAATAAAATCATCCTTGATAATGGCTAAAAGTACATATAAAAACATTTGGACAAATTCTACATAATTTGCATCCATAAAAATTGAGTCACTCCTAAATTTAAAAAAAATAAATAAATATAAACTTAAAACTACTGCTTATATATCATAGCACTTTCTGTTAACTGTGACCAACAGCTAGTTTTTCAAATGAAGATTTCACATCCCACTATGGATCTGTAGACTGTGATAAGCAGCAGATAGCTGTCACCCCTGTTGACTATGATAGATTCTACCTATTGAATATCTATTTGAGTCTCAACTGGTTAAGAATTCTGAAGAACTAAAAGCACAATTTGTTAATGAAACAGAAGATATCTTTGATAAATCAGGAGAGAGAGATATAAAATTTTTGGACCACTTAACAGGTTTAGATTCTTTGAAGAAGAAAGACATTTCCCTTGGATTTAATCTCAGAAAATTCCAAACATGAGCAATATGAGATGGAATTAAAGAGCCATTTTCATTACCCTCACATCATTTGCCTACAAGGAAAATATTGGAAAAAATGTGCAGATTCCTTTTCATAGAACTGGCAAGAGGATGAACAATGAAAATGGCTTAAAGAACTAGTCAGAAATACATTACAAAAAAGCCTGCAACAAGAAAGACATTGTAAACATTATGCAGATTCCTTTCATACAACTGGCAAGAGGATTGGTTTAATAATCAGAAGAACAATGAAGATGCCTTAAAGAAGTTGTCAGAAATACTGAAACTTTAAAAAAAAGCCTGCAACAATAAAGACAATGGAATAAGTATGCAGATTCTTTTCATACAACTGGCAAGAGGATTGGTTTTATAATCAGAGGCTCAATGAAGATGGTTTAAAGAACTTGTCAGAAATACTGAAACCTTACAAAATATCCTGCAACAAGACATTGGAAAAAGTATGCAGATTCCTTTCATACAATTGGCAAGAGGATTGGTTTCATAATCAGAAGGACATTGAAGATGGCTTAAAGAACTTGTCAAAAATATTGAAACCTTACAAAATATCTGGCAACAAGAGAGACATTGGAAAAAGTATGCAGATTCCTTTCATACAACTGGCAAGAGGATTGGTTTTATAATCAGAAGCACAATGAAGATGGTTTAAAGAACTTGTCAGAAACACTGAAACCTTACAAAAAAGCCTGCAACAAGAAAGACATTGTCAAAAGTATGCAGATTCTTTTCATACAACTCTCAAGAGGATTGGTTTAAGAATCAGAAGCACAATGAAGATGGCTTAAAGAATATTCTGACCATTTGCATTCTCGCGGTGATGATTCAAAATTGTGCGTTAATACTTGTTTATTTACTTATTGTTGCCTGAAATATTAGAATTAATTATTTATAATTTATATCATCCAAATTCTTAAGTCTGAAAGGTGAAGGATTATACAAAAAATTATTTAAATTTTATTTTAGGTATCTTGATTGCTTAATTTTAAATTTAAATTAAAAGAAAGGCAAAAGAAAGAGAGGAGTATATTCAAAAATCACATTGTAGCTTGTGTTAATATCTGTTCATGTTTCATTTCCGTTCAAATTTGAATTCTCCTTTTCAGCATAATTTCATTGGCTTAACTTGTATCAACATCTTCTCATATGTTATTTTCTTAACTTTCCTCTTTTTTTGCATCTGTGTAATTTTGAATATACTCTTCACTTTCTTTCGTGTTTCTTTTCTTTCCTCTCCCTTGACTTTTTATTGATTTCTTAATTTCTTTCCTTTTTTCTTTATAAAAATCTTTTTCATCTTATATGGAAAATTTTTCAAAAACGGAAAATGAAGCGATGTTTCATAAATAGAAATCTTACTTATTATAAAATGCAGATTGTGTGTGTGTGTGTGTGTGTGTCTGTACATTAATATATTGGATCGGATTTACTACATTTTTCAACAGATTTCAACAAAACTTCACAGGACTACATAAAATTACCTTGCGGTGGTTCTGACAGCACCAAAAATTGGAAAAAACACAATTATTTTTGCATGAAATCAATTTGAAAACATGATTAAGAGGCTTGCAAGAATGAAAGGGGGACAACTCATATCGAGTTATACTTATTATAAAACCCAGGTTGTTTTATGCGGTGTGTGTGTTCATTTATATATGGGATCGGATTTCCTACATTTTTCAACCGATTCAACAAAACTTCACTTTTTTTGGCAGGTGGTGTTTTTATTGTCTTGCACACTTTTTTTTTTTATTTTTTACATTCAGAATGCTTTAAAAATTCCATTTACAAGACAATTGCTTATAATAAAATTCTATTCAATCGGTAGACTCTAATGATTGAAAACAATGTTTTTGTTTGAGTTTGACCAATTCAAAAAAAAAAAAAAAAAAAAAAAACTAATTAAGACATGTGTCCGTCAGCCTTAAACAATAATCTTTGTCAATTTTATTTTTCAGTCTTTATGATGGTCAATACTTGATCTATCTCTTAATGTTGCAACGCCGGGCTCTACTGCTAGTTTTAAATAAAATCATTTATTACTATCATTGTTACCTACCTGATGGGACGTTGTTTATTAAACATTGAAACAAAATGCACAATTTTGTAGTAGTAACTTATATGTTCTAATGTAACAGTGTATTTATATATATATATATATATATATATATATACTGGCAATCTAACTGTAAAAATGAAATTAATTTGACAAGAATTAGTAGTCAAATTTTTTGTATTCATTTGAGCTTTGTCCCATCAACTTTGACGAGATTGAAATTGATAATCTTTTTATTATTTTAAAAATTCTATTATTATTAAATACTTACATCTGTGTTTTTTCTTTTCCTTTACATTTTACTCTCTTGAAATATATTTTGAAAAATAATTTAGTTTAATAAAAGTTTTAAACACAAAAGTTTAATGGATTTCGGCCAATTGCAAATAAGTGAATACATTTTCTATTCCCAACTTTGACCCAATTATTATGGTGACATCCAAAACTCAAATTAACTAAGTGACCAACAGAGGCGTAATATTTTGAGTGGCTTTGGAGACATAGAAATTGATTGATTTTTTTTCTTTTTTATTTATTTTCAAAATATTATTAACTACCTATGTCCATATCTTTTTTTTATATATACAAGGGACCCCACAAAAAACAGGAAATTTGGTGTAGTTTATTTAATTGTTGGAATTTTTGTTACAGTTATTTGGAACAAAAGCAGAAGATAGAAATTTAGTCGCGTAAAACAGAACAAAAACACAAATGTTAGATGTGGTGTTCAAACTAAAGAACTCTGGCAAAATTTCTTGGTATTTTTTCAGTCCATAAGTTGGATGTTCTTTCTGAAAGAGAACAATCAACTTGCATTGAACATTTGATAACTGCAGTATCCTGGAACAACAAATGGCTAAAAAATTTGAGTTAGTTATTTTTCATAATTTATTCATATAGTAAATCTAGCAGCATGTCTCGGCTTGCCCATGCTTGATTCAAAAATTGTATGACTCATACAGCAATCGCTATCACTTGACTTAAATATTTTTGCCCTTAAGAAAACCTTCTCTCTGCCGGCAGAAAGAATTTATAAAGTCTCTGAATCTGTTGGGGGATATTTTATTTTAACTGTCCTCGCTAATTTATTTACACGATTCTTTTCCTTCCCTCGTTACAAGTATATATACTTGTTTGTTATTTTAGTGTTTTCCCCCTCTTTTTGCTCTTCAATATCGTTTATATTCTTTTCGCTAATCCAACAATTGTCTCCTGATGAGATGTTGGCTGAAAGGGCCCTAGAGACTTTAAAATTAAAATCAATGCATTCCTTGTTTTTAAAACTATATATATATATATATATATATATATATATATATATATAGTTATTATTTTTTTATATGCTAGTTAATTTTTTTTCATCATATAGTAAATGTAAAATTTCCTGTTTTTTTTTAGGGTGCCCTGCATTTTGCTCTTTTGAAATAAATTCTCTAAAGTAGTTTTAAACACAAAGGTTTTGCAAATTAGGCTAACTGCGGACAAGCAAAACTGCAGCTGGCAACATGCAAAAGGTTGAGCTCTAACTGCGTTCCATTAACAGTTTATGTAACGCTATATAAGTCACCTTGTGTACAGTTAATTAGATTTAAACACAGATTAGAAACTTACTTTTGATGCCTACGTTTTCAGATCTGGCTTCACATAACAGTCTTAAGCTAATCAGATCTTTCGGAGAAAAAGAATCAGTTCTACATTTCGAACATTAGAGGTGACACAGAAATATGTTCAATTGTTTCATATCTTCCCCTATTTCTTTACTCATGAAATAATTCTACTTCACAACTCTTCATGTTATCAAAATCTTTTTTCCTTTTATTTAGTTTTTTTAACCCTTCCCGCTTTCCAATGTCAACATTTAAACACTGACAACCAGAACAAAGAAAAACGTAAGAATAAAAAATCAGAAACAAAAAAAGCTGAGTTGGGAGGGGGGGGTGGAATCAGTCTGGACATTTATAAATTTTCATTTCATAAAAGGTAATTTCCCCCCCACTAATTTTTCTATCTTCCATTTTATTCCCACCCCCTTTTTTTTTCTTCTCTTTAATTTCACTCCTTCCTTTCTTATATCACATTACACCAAACTATAGAAAGATTAAAAAAAAAAAAAAAAAATACAGTGAAGGAACTAAAAAAATTTAATCTTAATAATCTCAACTTGAGAGGCATCGTGTTTTCTTTTTCCTTGTTCTAACAATAGTCTGATTGCTTGGTTGTAGTTCAATGTTCCTCTCACACATAATCCTGTCGGGGTATACGATTGCAAGCACAACCAGGCAAGCTGACTGTCATACCTGAACGTACCTATTCTATTATTAATAGACTCACCCACACATAAGTAGTAGTAGCGGTCGCCAGTTGGGCTCAGTGGTGTTGAGTGAGTCAGTCGATGTCGGACATTGAAGTATCAACCATCACAACTAGATTGCTGCGTCATTAACTCTTATTTCAAGTTCCTAACGTTTTGTACGTCGAACCTAATTTAGGACGACTTAGTGAAATACAAGCCTCCACTGTGAAAACACTGACAAACACCAAAACCAAAATTTCTATCTGGTTAACAGCTCAATTAATAAATTAATTTAGAATCCTGTGAATTGTTGCATCTTACAGCTTTTGAAAGACTTACACAGCAGAGACCCATTAGGGATACCAAAGAAAACATGGAACCTAGTTAAAAGCTTCTAGCACACACAAGAGGTTGTATGAAATCTCATATGCCCAGCAACTGCACTGCCTTTATTAGCAAAAGAACCTCCAGTTCCGGTAGTCACTGATGTCATTTTATCACATGAATGACCTTAAATATTCTGCCTTGTCAAACATATGCAAGGTCCTTGGGTTATGTCAGACCTGGTGTATAGCATTTCGTTCTGTGGTTAAATTTTCCTATTTCTTAGTATTTTGCTCTAATCCCTCTATAAGATTGTCTGATATTTCATTGTCCCTTTAGGTATCTGTCATGGCCCGTTTCCTTGTACCACAGTGATAGTCCAAGGTAGAACCAATAAAGAAGAACGCGAACACGGGTATGGAATAACACAGATATATTACAAACAGGAATATATACAGAGAAGTAGAAGTGTTAGTATGAACAATCAGGTTTAGTAGGAAGAACAATGTAGTCTCGACCAGTATCACTATTCCAATGTCTTGCAGTAATTGTCTGAACGTGACTGTTTCAGACTGCCTCTGACTCGACTCTTGACTCAACTTGAACTACTGACTCGACTTGAATGACTGATGATATTCAGTCACCACCCCCCACAAGGGCGTCATGTGGCACAAGGCCTTTTTAACATGGGCTCTCCGAGCCCGTGGGCTCGGCCAAAAATATAAATGGGTTCAAGGTTGGTTTACCTCCCCAAAAGAGAATCGACCCTTCGATGTAGCCTCTTTCGGGTTCCTCCCTGCCCAAAGGCAGAGAGTTCAACCGATCTGTCGTTCAAGACTTGAGCGACTGACTGCTTGTCTACTCCTGAGGCACAGTATTTATTAAGTATGGAATAGTCCATTATTATTATTATGGGTAAGATCCCATAACAGCATCATGTGTTACATAATATGTCATCATGTGGTGCTATATGAGGCAGATGGCATTGTTTCTTCCCCGGCTGTATGCCATATTGGATTGTACTAGATTCGCTATCTTTCGTTTGTGTTGTTTCGTGGGGCACTTTTTGCCCTTCGTTATGGCTCCCAAGTGTAAGGCAGACTTGTAGGTGCTTATGTAAGTGACTTCTGACCTACATCGAAAATCAGGTTACGTTGCGCTATAGGAATGAATCTCCAACATAATTCGAGGACTCCCTGTACAGTCAGTAACAGATGTCAAATTCCAAAGTTTCCTCATTATACAAGGGTCGGCTGGAAAGTGCATAGGCTGACCAAGATATAGATGTAAGTAGACTCACCAGCTGGTGGACTAAAAACAACAGCCGGTCGGCCTGCTGTTGTATTCTGGTACACTTGCATGTCTTTTAGTCTACCAACTGTCGACTTACATTTATATCTTGGTCAGTGCATGAACTTTCCAGCCAACACTCATATGTTCCAGAAATTTTAGCTGTCTTTTTCTGATTCTAAGTGTCATTTTTGCTTCCATTTTACTTAAAACTTCTTTAGAGCTTATGTAGCCCATCCATGGTATAGAATTTTTTTTTTTTTTAAGCATTTCACCCCAGGCAAGACGATAGTGCCACTAGCACGCAAGGGGTTACATAGGGTAGAGAACAAGAGTAAAGAGGCATGTTTGGGGAGAGGATAAAGAGAAGGACTGGGAACAAGATCAAGGTATCAGAAGATGTCGATTGACATTACACTTGAATATTTGAAGATTATAGTTATCAGGGAAGCAAGTAAAAGGAAGAGAATTCCACAGATGAGAAGTGCGAGAGAAGAAGCTGTTGGAGTAGAAGAGACGGTTACATTTTATCATTTTGACAGTGAAAGGCTGGGGGCGAGATGCCAACCTAGTAGCTCGCTTAAATTCATGCAGTCTGGGAACCAGCGAAAGTAGCTCGTTGGAACAGTTGCCATGAAAATACTTATAGAAGAGACAGAGGGAAGCCACGACACATCCATAACAAAGTGACTGTAGACTAGATGCCAGATCAGGACCTATCACACTGCATATCAGTCTCTGGATTTAGTCGAGGACCCCAAGATTTACAGCAGTGGGGGTAGCAGACCATATATGACAGCAATATTCCATGCAAGGATAGATGGTTGATATAAATTAGAAGATTGGAAGGATGGACTTTCTAAGCATCCTTTTGTAAAGTCACCTCGTCATCTGTGAGGAAATCCTCCAGCATTCAGTGCCATGTAGGAGAACTTGTATTACATATTTCTAAGAAATTTTCCTATTTCCTATTTCTTAGTACTTTGCATTAATCACTCTATAAGATGGTCTGGTATTTCATTGTTCCTTAAGGTATCATGTGTGATTAGAGCTAAACATTTGAACCAATTACTCCAGGGATCAAATCAAACTGAAAGTGAGAACCAATGTTTCTATTCACAAAGGGAGGGGGGAATAAAAAAAGACAATCTCTAAATAATGCTGAGTGAAAATAAACACAACAATGTTTGTCTATATTTCTGAGATATTGTAACTCTTGTCCTCATCCTTATTGCCATATTCACAATGTTTCGGACTACTTCAGGTGACATACGTTGGAATTTCGAACCGAAACATTTATTTAGTCCTCTAGTGTATATTGTTCACAATGTTTCGAACTTCTTCAGGTGATATACGTTGGAATTTCGAACCAAAACCTTTATTTAGTCCTCTAGAATATATTGTTATAATTCCTCAGTTTTAGTTAATTCCATTTAGTAATGCAACTCTCCAAGATTTTGTTCACACTGCTATGGCCAGGTATTGAACTTTTTGGATCACTCAAAGCTTTTATCCACTGGGTCATGTGTCCTTGGAGGCCATCAGTGAGTAAATCTTTGTAATTTATTCTGTCTCTGTAATCTTTTTTACCAGAGCTCATATTACAATTTTTTATATTGTTGTTTTTTCTCTAGCTCTCTGTATTACTGGTTCCCATATTGTATCCATGTCTATAACTAGCCAGCTTGGATTTTTCTGGCCTAACATATGCATGGATTCCTTCAGTTTTCCTATTTTCTAGTAATGTTCTCTATTATTCCAACTTCATCCCACAAAGAGCAGTGATCTCCCTTTTCCCTCCATATACAGCCAACTGTTATATAGGAATAAAGTGTCGCTGCCGACACTGTAGTTTGAATATAGATCGCCAGAGAGAAAACACAGGCGATTCCATTTGAAATAAGTAGAACACCTGATAGTAAAGGAAATGTATATATGGGAATTAGCATGGCATCTAATAACTATTTCTACTCTATCCTCTATTACTATACGGACTGCTGTTCTCTATACTATTCACAATACTATTTCTCTATACAGATCACAATTTGGGGGTTATTTTATGAGCAAGTACTATTAGTGTGAGTGTTATTCAAAGGCGTCTGACACCAGTACTGTACAACGGTATTACTATAGTTGTATCTGTGATTAAAAAGTCTCTATTACAACAAGCATTATGAACGTGACAATGAGTATTCGTTGACATCACAAAATAAGCCATGCATGATTTTTCAATTTCCTTTGTGATAGGGCCTTATGGTGTTCTTGCACACACTCACCCATGCACATACCTTAAGATAAGACTGCAGAAACACTGTAAGGCCATAATGGAGATATCCAAAAAAGACATGGCAGTGGAATTAGAATGATCTCCCCACCTGGACTAAATAAAGGGTTTAATTTGAAATTCCAACATAAATCGCCTGAAAAAGAGTGTACAACAGCTGAATATGGCAATAAAGATGGAGACAAAATTCCAAACAATGTACATAGCAACAAACTTTCTTTAATCATTTTCAAATAATGAATTCCAAAGATCAATTCCTAGAAGAAATGCCAGAGTGTGCATTTTTTTCTAACAAGATTTTTTGACCGGTAGATGTAAAAAAATTATCCAGGCCAGTAGATGTAAATGAATAAATATACTGTCCCCATCTTTGTTGTTGTTATCACAGAATTTCTGGAATGAGGAGTTATCATTATTTACACTATTTACATTCAGACTATTGTCCCCATCTCTGTTGTTGTTATCACAGAATTTCTGGAATGAGGAGTTATCATTATTTACACTATTTACATTCAGACTATTGTCCCCATCTCTGTTGTTGTTATCACAGAATTTCTGGAATGAGGAGTTATCATTATTAACAATGTTTACATTCAGACTATTGTCCCCATCTTTGTTGTTGTTATCAGAATTTCTGGAATGAGGGAGTTATCATTATTTACACTATTTACATTCAGACTATTGTCCCCATCTTTGTTGTTGTTATCACAGAATTTCTGGAATGAGGAGTTATCATTATTAACAATATTTACATTCAGACTATTGTCCCCATCTTTGTTGTTGTTATCAAAATTTCTGGAATGAGGAGTTATCATTATTAACAATATTTACATTCAGACTATTGTCCCCATCTTTGTTGTTGTTATCACAGAATTTCTGGAATGAGGAGTTATCATTATTTACACTATTTACATTCAGACTATTGTCCCCCATCTGTTGTTGTTATCACAGAATTTCTGGAATGAGGAGTTATCATTATTAACAATATTTACATTCAGACTATTGTCCCCATTTTGTTGTTATCATTTTCTGGAATGAGGTTATCATTATTTACATTTTACAGACTATTGTCCCCATCTCTGTTGTTGTTATCACAGAATTTCTGGAATGAGGAGTTATCATTATTAACAATATTTACATTCAGACTATTGTCCCCATCTTTGTTGTTGTTATCACAGAATTTCTGGAATGAGGAGTTATCATTATTTATTTTATTCAGACTATTGTCCCCATTTTTCTGGACATTCAGACTATTGTCCCCATCTTTGTTGTTGTTATCACAGAATTTCTGGAATGAGGAGTTATCATTATTAACAATATTTACATTCAGACTATTGTCCCCATCTTTGTTGTTGTTATCACAGAATTTCTGGAATGAGGAGTTATCATTATTAACAATATTTACATTCAGACTATTGTCCCCATCTTTGTTGTTGTTATCACAGAATTTCTGGAATGAGGAGTTATCATTATTTACACTATTTACATTCAGACTATTGTCCCCATCTCTGTTGTTGTTATCAATTTCTGGAATGAATTCATTATTTACTGGAATGAGGAGTTATCCCCATCTATGTTGTTGTTATCACAATTTCTGGAATTTATCATTCAGACTATTTGTTCCCCATCTTTGTTGTTGTTATCACAGAATTTCTGGAATGAGGAGTTATCATTATTAACAATACACATTCAGACTTTGTCCCCATCTTTGTTGTTGTTATCTAATGAGGTTATCATTCAATATTTATTCAGACTATTGTCCCCATCTTTGTTGTTGTTATCACAGAATTTCTGGAATGAGGAGTTATCATTATTTTTACATTCAGACTATTGTCCCCATCTTTTGTTGTTATCACAAATTTCTGGAATGAGGAGTTATCATTATTAACAATATTTACATTCAGACTATTGTCCCCATCTTTGTTGTTGTTATCACAGAATTTCTGGAATGAGGAGTTATCATTATTTACACTATTTACATTCAGACTATTGTCCCCATCTTTGTTGTTGTTATCACAGAATTTCTGGAATGAGGTTATCATTATTAACACATTCAGACTATTTCCCCATCTTTGTTGAATGAATGGGAGTTATCATTATTAACAATATTTACATTCAGACTATTGTCCCCATCTTTGTTGTTGTTATCATTAGAATTTTGTCCCCATCTTTGTTGTTGTTATCTGGAATGAGGAGTTATCATTATTTACACTATTTACATTCAGACTATTGTCCCCATCTTTGTTGTTGTTATCACAGAATTTCTGGAATGAGGAGTTTACACTATTTACATTCAGACTATTGTCCCCATCTTTGTTGTTGTTATCACAGAATTTCTGGAATGAGGAGTTATCATTATTTACACTATTTACATTCAGACTATTGTCCCCATCTCTGTTGTTGTTATCACAGAATTTCTGGAATGAGGAGTTATCATTATTAACAATATTTACATTCAGACTATTGTCCCCATCTTTGTTGTTGTTATCACAGAATTTCTGGAATGAGGAGTTATCATTATTAACAATATTTACATTCAGACTATTGTCCCCATCTTTGTTGTTGTTATCACAGAATTTCTGGAATGAGGAGTTATCATTATTAACAATATTTATATTCAGACAATTGTCCTTATCTTTGTTGTTGTTATCACAAAATTTTACCTATTGAGCACTCCAGCCTTGACCAGAAAAAGACAAATATAATTGAGGAGAGAAGCACACTGAAAGCACAGGAATTAAAAAGGGAGAAGATAAAAATTGACATTGTATATAAATTTTTGAAGATCAAATTTGACTAGAAAGCAAGAGGCCAGAAGAGAGTTCGACAAGCATGAAGGGCGAAAGAAGAAACTGTTAGCATAGAATTTACAGTTACATCTAGCCATTTTAACTGTAAAATGATGAGACCTTACTGCCAATCTAGCAGAGAGTTTGACAAGTGAGAAGTGAAAGAAAAGAAACTGTTATTTAAAGATGAAGTTGTTCTTTTAAACTTATTATGAAAAGATACTAAGAAGATTTTAGCTCGTTCAAGAAGAGATGAATAAGAAATCTGTCGTTTGGTCAGAGTTTTTTAAACTTTTCTGCACCTACTTGTATATTTAGAGAGAAAATAAAAAATGAATTCATGGTTTTTTAATCATTTTACCCCAAGAAAGGTCATAAAGCCACTAAGATGCAAGAGGCTACTGACCATGAAAGAATATGAGAAAAAGAAAATCATTATTAAGGAGTGAAAACAATAAATGAACAGGAATTAAGAATTAAGAAAACAGAAGATAACAATTGACATTGCATTTGAATTTTTTAAGATCAAATTTGACTGGAAAGCAAGAGGCCAAAAGAGAGTTCGGCAAGCATGAAGGATGAGAGAAGAAACTGTTAGCATAGAACTTACGGTTACATCTAGCCATTTTAACTGTAAGAATTTTTTGAAGATAATAATGATGTACTGATACAAATCCTACTAATTAATCCATACCTAGGTTCAGAAGAGGTGGACTCATACCTTTCCCAAGGGTATTTGTGTGTAACGGAATATAATGAACCTGACTGGAATTGGAACTCAGCTGTCTGATTTCCAATTCTGAGATGTTGTCTCTCCGATTAACAATTCTTAGCCATTATCCATTACTCCACCCACACATCCAAACTTTTAGCATCCAGTATTCCGAAGTGGTCACTCATCTAGATACCGATCAGGCTCGACATTGCTGAAATTTGTGTTTGCATAAGAACTGGTATTTCAACATAATATGGCCATAAACCCACAGACAACTTGGAATTCAAAATGGTGGTGAAAATTATGGTCATCAGCAAGATAAAAAAGCACAAGATAAGAATTATGAAACAGGTGCAAAAGTTCAAAGAGGTTCGAAAATGTGACACTGAGATCCAAACCCACATTGGACAAGTGAAATAGCCATTACAAAAACTGAGGTGGTAAGATAATTTCATTAGAAACAAAGAAGAGAATCCTCTGATATGACAATGATAAAAGAATCCTCTGATATGACAGTGACAATTTCTCCACGGATAAGGACAAAACTGGAGGCAGCAGCAATGTGGTTCTACAGGAGAATGCTGAAAATTCCATGGATGGATCAAGTAAAGAACAAGGCAGACTTAAAGAAAATGGCAACAGAAAGAACTCTTTTACTCAGAATCAGGAAAAGACAACCGAAATTCCTTGGACACATAATGAGAAATAAAGACTTGGAAAACTTAATCTTCACGGGCCATAGTAAGGGAAAGGAAGATAGGACAAGGCATCGATCCATCTACCTGACAAACTTGTGCAAATGAATGGCAGAATTCAGGGGTAGCAAAGAGAGAAAAACTATTAAGAGTCACATAAGATAGAAAGTTGTGGAGAGCCATGATTGCCTGTGTTCTGAAAGGACATGGCAAATAGAAGGAGAAGAAAATCACTCCACTATCTTTCCTAAGAAATCATGGCACTTTCCAAGACAAGAAAGTAAAGGAATATGTGGCGAGCCATGAACTAATTTTTGAGAATACAATTTAACACTCATTCCTCCCAATAACTTTTGAAAATTGCACTGAAAATTTTTCTTTTCTTTTTTTAAATTTTTGACTCTCTTTTGCTCCTTTCCAAAATTTCTATCTTTATGTCTTGTAGTCAATTCTAATAAGAGCTTTCTAAAGTTATTTTAAGATGAGTCAATACACCATAATTGTGTCGGAACAATTACTTCCAACTCATAATTTATACTTTCCGCCCTTCCTGAAAAAAAAAAAAAAAAAAAATTCATATATATATATATATATATATATATATATATATATATATATATATGTCTCCCAACACCTCAGACATCATTTTCAACACAAAATTTCTTATTTTAGAACATTAATCGTCCAGGCAACCAATTTAATTTAAAATTGATAAGTATTTAACCATTTTTCTTTTTCACTGAACATTACTTAACTCTTCTTGTTATAAAATTTCAAAGATCACATTCTAAAACCAAAAATACATTCAGCAAGTCTCGTAAGTATCATAGATTTTATATGTATACAAATGTATTTTTAATTTAAGAAATAAGGTAGTATACTGCTGTATGAAAGCCTTGTCAAAATATAAAATCCTGATTTTTTTTTTTTTTTGAGATTTAAAGACTATCACAGACAGTAAGGCTAACAAATGAAATTTAAAATTTATTTTAAAAATTAAAGCACTTGATCATCATTGCTTAAAAATAAGATAAAACAAATCCTTTTTGTTTTTGTTTTGTTTCTTTTTAATCATTTCATCCCAAAGGCAACAAAGGCACTAAGAAGCAGGGGGTTAGTGAGTATGAAAGAATATAAGAAAAGGAAAAACATTATTAAGGAGTGAGAACAATAAAGAAACAGGGATTAATAAGACAGAGGATAACAATTGACATTACACTTAGATTTTTGAAGGTCAAACTTAACTGGAAAGCAAGAAGAGAGTACCACAAGTTATAACTTATAGTTACATTTAACTATTTCAATTGTAAAATGAGATCTTGCCGCCAATCTAGTACTGCACTTATATTCATTCATAAAGTCTAGGTACCACAGAAGAAAGTTCCACTGAAAAATTACCATGAAAGTATTTATACAAAAGGTACAGAGAAGCTACATTATGGCAGTTGGAAACTGACTGAAGGCAAGATGCCAGGTCAGGACCAATAACATTGCAGATTTTTCTTTGGATTTCATCAAAAAAAAGTAGGAGCACCAGACTATATGTGGCAGTAATATTCAAGGCATAGATGAATGGTAGACTTATAAATGTATAAGATAGATTCTGGTGAGAAAAACTGTCTTGTACATCAAATGGAACCAACTTTCATAGAAGCAGAGCTAGCAATTGATTCAATATAATCTTTCCACTTAATGTCAGCAGAAAACATTAGCCCAAGAAGGTGCAATAAGTCACTCTCCTGGAGATTAGCATCCCGATAGAAGGCATAAAGGGTTCACTCAGATGATTTATAGAGAGCAATTTCATTTTGGAGGTGTTAAAATTAACAAGTCATTCCTTGCCCCAGTTAACAACAAATTGTGTGTCATTTTTTAAAGCAGCTGCTAATTTGACCAGACTTACTATTAAGACAGGAATAATTAGTTGTGTCATCAGCATACATAGCGAGTTGAGTACTGAAGATATCAGGAAGGTCATAAACTTAGCCACAATTAATTTTAGCAAAGTCAGAGTTTGTTTCCAAAGGAATACAAGGTGCCTTAACAAGTGATAAAATGCTTTTCTTTTTTATATTACTCATGAAAAATTCTATCACTCATCTAGTAACAGATATATATTTTAATAAGCTAAAATTGAGTGAGTGATTCATTCTTTTGTTTTTTTTTTATGGTTTATCAACCCTTTGTGAGCTATTTAAATCTGAAGCATATTTTGGATTGTAAGAATAATTATTTTTTTGCCAGTGAATATTGAATTAACTATTTTTTGAGAAAAATAATGATTTTTTTCCTGATACATGTCCTACTCTTTAATCCATAACTGGAGGGAAGAGATGGATTCATACTTTTACAAAGGTATTCGTATATAAGTGAATGTAATGAACCCAACTGGAATACAAACTCAGCTCCTTGATTTCTCATTCTAAACCACTATCCATTATACCACTTACACATCTGCAAAGAGATACAAAAACTCCTTAAAAAGGGACTTTTTGTGCAGAAAATACCAACTTACTTCATAAAAAGCTAAGTTTGTGTGTTTGCCAACACCATTTACAATGAGGGAAGTACACATTTCCATTATTATTATTTTTTTTTACTCATTTCACCCCAAGCAAGGCAATAAAGCCACTGAGACTCAAGGGGGTGTTAGTGACTATGAAAGAATATAAGAAAAAGCAAAATATTATCAAGGAGAGAGAACAATAAAAGAAAAGACATTAAGAAGATAAGGATCGACATTGCATTTAAATTTGTGAAGATCAAAACTGACTAAAAAGCAAGAAGCCAGAAGTGAGTTCCATGCGCAGGAAGTGCAAAAGAAGAAACAACATAAAAATTTATGGTTACATCTCGCCATTTCAATGATAAAATGATGAAACCTTGCTACCAATCTAGTAATACACTTAAATTTGTATGGTTGAGGTAGCAAAGAAGAAAGCTCATCAGAACATGAAAATATTTATAGAAAAGACACAGGGGTGCTATATTATGGCAGTGGGAGGGTTACTGAAGGTGAGATGACAGTCAGGACTGATAATATTGCAATGAAGGAAGCACACGTTTCCATTATGAAACCGAGGCCAACTCTTTCGATCATATATAATGGTAAAGTTTGAGAGAAAAACACAGATTTAATGCTTACATGATTTCCCTATGTGCATCAAAAATGGCATATAGTAAGTGCTTTTAAATCAGTCGACAGAATTACAGTCAATGAGAAGTGCTGATGTTAGCAGGTATGATGCAACCCAACAATCTGCTTGTTTTTGACCCAAGGCAACATTTGGGTACAGTTGAGATGACCCTTTTACAGATGAAACTGTATCATCTTGTTTGAGTTGATTTACTGTTGTCTTGCACTTTCGCCATCTGTGGAACTGACTACCATCAGTGGGGAGCCGATCAGCCAAGAGATATGGCAACAAATGGTTCAGCTGATCATCCTGAACAGGTGTTGCAAGACAGGTTAAAGCTTAAAGACCATCTAATGCAACTAGTGCCAGATAGCATTGCTTCTACTGGATAGGCATTGCTGACTACTGAGGGCCTGCAGTAGATAAAACCCTATTAAACTTTCATTCAAGAAGGCGAAACATGAACGGACAAAAAATTAAGGCAAATTTATTTTAAGGAACTTCAAACAAGAAAATATTTCTTTTTTTAAAAGGAAGAATTTTTTTTTCCTGTTTGTGTGGTTTTTTTAACTTTTGCATTCTGTTCTTTAGTTCTTATGTCTTACTCTTTCAGGCTTACAGCAGCACAATTCAAAAAAAGTAACAAAAAACGACCAATGACCATATATATATATATATAAAACTATATATATATATATATATATATATATATATATAACTATATATATATATATATATATATATATATATAACTATATATATATATATATATATATATATATATATATATATATATATATATATATATATATATATATATATATATATATATATATATATATATATATATATATATATATATATATATATATATATATATATATATATATATATATATATATATATATATATATATATATATATATATATATATATATATATATATATATATATATATATATATATATATATATATATATATATATATATATATATATATATATATATATATATATATATCTATATATATATATATATATATATATATATCTATATATATATATATATCTATATATATCTATCTATATATATATATATATATCACTACACAAAACCCTTCTCAAAAGTTAGGCATCAGGCTTTATTTTCTATCACTGCATTGAATAGAGCCAGTGTGAAGTTATTTTCTAACTAATAACAATTTTAAACAATTAATGTAAGGAAGGAGGAGAACTCCCTAAGTAGGTTAACTAACAAGGAGAGAGCCCCATAGCCGGACAGAGCCGAGGTCAGTTTTGAATTCAGTTTTTCCTTCTCCTAGGCCAATTGCCATCCAAGGCTATAGAACCCAGTCTGTGCTACTATTTACCCATAGCTGGAGAGAGAAAAAGAGGATTCATACCTTCCCCAAGGGTATGAGCACGTAAGTGAATGTAATGGATCCAACTGGAGTTTGAACTCGGCTCTCTGAATCCTCAATTTAATCAGTCCACTGTGCCTCTCTCAATAGACTTAATCAATCCAATAGTCCTGGGTATGATGATAAACTACATCCAGCAGCAAGGCCTGTGATCGGGAGATTGGAGGTTCTGAGGTGCATGGAATCATCTCTTAATTGCTGTTGTTCCTAGGTTCACCCTGAACTCCAGTGACAGCAACTGTTAGGGTCCCAGTTATGGGCAAATAGTGACCCCCCCACCTCCCAACCCCACAAAAAAAAAAAAAAAACACTGTGAAAGTATAAAAATACATTTTTATCGTAAAAAAAAATAGCAGAAATACATTTTTATATACAAAAAAAATTATCAACTATTTATAGTAAAATTACCAATAATACATCAATCGACATGAAAGAACTCTTTCGTGACATTAATCCGTATAATATCTTACAATTTCTTAAAGAAATCAAACAGTATTTCAAAATATAACTTCAACAAAACTACAACATAAAACACACATATCACTCTCTGTAGTAATTATGTTCACGCAAACATGTATATGCACAAAAGCTGAGTATTATCTACCATGTATTCAATTGTGAAAGCAGAATAACATATATCATATTTTTATTACTTCAATGCATCCAAGAAAATTAGATTTTGGCATTAAATGACCCATAAGGAGTTGATATGCCATTAAACAAACAAATCAAATAATCAATCCAAATGTACTCATTAGTGGATCCAAGGGCACTAAGGTAACAGTGGTGCACTTTTTGTGTTGACAGCAGACACAGAAAGGAAACTACAAGAACTCCTACAGAAGGTACTGAAAGAAGATAGAATGCAAGGTTGCTAGCAAAAGGGACAGCCCAACATGCAAATTACAAACTGGAGTTACCAAAATCAAAAAAGTACAACAATTTAAATATATGGGAAGTGTTTTAACATACGATGGAAACTGCGACAATGAAATCCAAAGTCTCATTAGGAGAGTAAAAGATGCCTTCCAAACACAAAGTAAACTATTAAAATTTAAAAAAACAAAAATTTGGTTAGAGACAAAGAAAAGAGTATGGAACTCTCACGGAATATTAGTCCTCCTCTATGGCAGTGAATGTTGGACAATCTCCTCAAAGTTGAAGAAGACATTTAAAGCAACAAAAATATGCTTCTACGGTTTGACAGACTGGGCATGTGAAAAAATGACAAAATTATTGAGAAAATGGAAACAAAAAGGACACTTGACATCAGAAAAAGTTGAAATTTCTAGGACACATAATGAGGAATGAGGGCTTAGAAAATTTAACACTCACAGGACAAGAGGGTCAGAAAAAGAACACATAATCTACCTAATGAGCCTGTGTAAATAGTTGGTAGAACTGAGATTAGAGGAGATAACAAAAGGACAAAATTTACTAAGAGCTAAAAAGGCTATGAAATTGTGGAGACCCATGATCACTTGTGTACTGATAATGAACTCATACAGCTTCATGTCAATGTTGTTGATGAAACCAATAATGTGATTGGACTTGTTCCCAGGCACAGAGAAACAGGCGTAGGTTTGAAATAAAGTCGTCAAAATAAGTTTTGCATCTTCTCAAATTAGATGAGTTGTTGGCATTCCTTGCTGACAGCAATTGTAATTGAAATTTGCAGCCAATTAAAGAGAAATGGCTGAGAATAAACCAAATATTTGATGTTGATCAGAGATAATCAGGAGGAAGTGAAACTGTCGCTGTTTATAGGAATTTATTTTGGTTTTAAAAATAATAAGAAAACATGCAATTTCATTGTAGCGCACAGCTGAATGTCATGAAATAAACAGCAAAACATGATTTGTCAGTTCTTTTGATAAAGAGTAAAAAAAGAAGCTAACAATGGATGTGGCCTTTCCTGTTTGATATACGACTGAAAAAAATTAAAATCTGCCCAGATATTAAAAAAATCTGTAATTGTTCCTTTCTTTGCTCCTGCATATCTATATAATGAATGTGAATGTTAGTGTGTCACTATATCACACTTTTTCAACTTAAAGGGACACAACTCTTATAACTTTCAAAAGCTCATTCTCAAATTACAATGTTTCAAAATAAAATTGTCCATGCTTTCAATTTTACTCCTAGAGGCCGTAGCCCAACATATACCATTTTGGAATCAGGCCAACTCCATGAGCAAATTAAAAGCATTCCAGGCTGGATCTGGATCCAAAATCCTGAAATTTTGGATTCCCAAGTTTTCATTACTGTGATTGTTTTTGGTGTTTTTTTTTTTATGTGATTTTTTGCGACCAATTTTTTTGTACAATTACAATTTTTATAAATTGGGAATCATCGAAATTTATCACAAAATCCAGCAAAAGCCACCCATGAAATAAAAATAATTGATTGTATGTAAAGTAAGTACACCAAATTATTGACATACATATGATGAAGGCTAAAAGGCACAATGGCTGAAACATTGTGATAACAACAACAAAGTTGAGGACATGTAAATAGCACAAATAAAGCTCGGTTTACTTTAGTACGAGCCACATTTCTATAAGTTCATATCTATCTATTTACCTTCATTATCTGTTTCTATTTATCTATCAATATCTATCTATATTCTTTTCTGAAAATGTCTAAAAATAAGAAAATAGATTTTAATAAACAGTAATAAGCAAAGGTGTATATAAGTTATCCAACTTCGATTCTTTTACAGCCTTTCCTTTTGATTCTTCCACCTCAGCCAACCATATTTCTTCTCTTTACATAGTTTTCTTGAAATCAACATTTGGTACCCTTGATAGGAAGTGTGTGTATATACTCATAATGAAATGGCTAATTATTTAACAAAATGGCTAGCTTAAGCCAAGAGGTTAATTCCTAACTTTGTTCCCCACTCAAAAAAATGATATCCCTCGAAGTAAGTGTTGGATGGAGTATACTCATCTAAAAAATAGTTCTAGTTAGTCAAGCAACATTATTCCTACTTTAACTAACATACACAAAACAAGTTTTTCACTTTCCTTCTTTCGCTTGATTTTAGATTTTATCGCATTTTAATTCTCTGTCTTTCATTTCCCCACCCCAACATAGGTAATTGGCAGGGAGAATGTCAACTTTCTATGACCCTGCTGATAATTTTAACAGCAGAAGAGATTTTCTTTTTTCCAAGCCGTTCATCATTGATTTAGCTTTTGATTTCAATGTCAAGAATGGGTATTTTTATTAAGATAAAGACTTAAAGACTATTTTTGTACGTTTTTAAAATATTTATGAAAACCAAAACAACAAGAAAGAAAGAAGTAGAAGAAGCAAAAAATCTAAGATAAGAATAGAATCTAATGGATTAAAACAAAAGTATAAGATGTTTTGAAAAACCAAAGAAAAGAGTTTTGGACTGCTATGTAATATGTAATCTTCTCTATGGCAATGTATACAAAACAATATCATCACAGACGACAAAGAGACTTAAGGCAACAGAAATGTGGTTCTAATGATGAATGTCCTTAGAAAAAAACAAAAGAGTGTTGGACTGCTATGTAATATCTAATCTTCTCTATGGCAGTGAATACTGGACAATCTCTTCACGGATGAAGAAGAGACTTGAGGCAACAGAAACATGGTTATATTGATGAATGTCCTTAGAAACAAAGAAAAGAGTTTTGGTCTGCTATGCAATATCTAATCTTCTCTATGGCAGTGAATGCTGGACAATGTTATCACAGATGAAGAAGAGACTTAAGGCAACAGAAATGTGGTTCTATTGATGAATGTCCTTAGAAACAAGGAAAAGAGTGCTGGACTGCTATGTAATACCTAATCTCCTCTATGGCAATGAATACTGGACAATATCATCACGGATGAAGAAGAGACATGAGGCAACAGAAATGTGGTTCTATTGATGAAATAGCAATATAACCCACCTTCAATCAGATGCTTCATTAGTGGGAACTTTTGCCGTTTAATTGAGACAGTTTAAGTTTAAAGTCAGCCCATCTGAAAATCAATATTAGTAATAACAATTGGATACAACTGAGGCACATCCCCAAATGGGGGTTAACAATTTGAATTGGGGGTGGCTCTGAAAAGGGCCATTTTTGTCTTCTCAATCTTGTTTCAGCCTCATGTGCAGCAGTCATTGAAGAGGCATTTCTCCTCAGCCATTGAGTCTTCTGACCATCATTTTCAGCCTCGCATGCAGAAGCATTCAGGTATGCTCTTCTGGAAAGCCAATTCCTACGTTGATCTTCAGACTAAGTGCCTCTGAGTGAAGCATTCTGAGAGGCATTTTGAGACAGGTGAACTGAACTTTCTAAAGACAATTTGTTATCCCTTATTCGCATGGTGGACCTGACAGCAGCAGCAGTTTTGCAACCTAGACAAGTTCTTTTCTTTGGCGGCATGTCTTAAGCAACTATGAATTGTCAAATGGAATGTGTGGGCAAATACCAGAAGAGAATGCTGTAAAGCTACAAGGATCACTAAGCTTGAATAACTTTAGGAAAAGTTGGAAAAATAAATGTTGAGTAATAAAAAAGCAAGCTGACTGATTACTACAGTGAATGCAATGCAAAAACTGGCAAGACAATAAAAGAATTTAAATTGCGAACTGCTATAAATGACAATGAAAGTAACACCTTAAAACTGTAGTAGTAGGCTTTATGCAACACAAACGGTAACCTCACTTGAGAGAGAATGAACCTTGGCCAAGAGAAGGGGAATGTGTAAGCAGGGCTGGACGTACAGAGGTAGAAGTGGATTTATGGAATTAAGCAGTAACAATGAGCTTAGGTCTGCGTAGACAATCAATATGACACAGTAACATTTGATTGGATGTGTAAAGTGGCTTTGTGCTGCCAATGAGCAACTCGAACAGGTGTTGTGTTCCGCAGGTCACGCATATGCGCGTACTGTCAGTACGTGACAGAGCACGTGTTGCAGGGCCGCATATACACGCATTGCTGCATGCGCTAATTATCAAGGTCAGCAGCAACCGATGGACAATGTGTGCAGGTGTGAATCACGCCAACACAGGATGAACTAGAATTGGAAGGTTATGTGTGAAAAAAGTAATATTAGAAAATGTATTAGGCAAATGAAACTGAGAGAACATGGGCAAGCAAAACTTGGTAAATGGACACATACAGTTGCAGAATGAGTGGATTTACTCGTATGCAGGCAGAATGGTGCCTAAACGTTGAGGTAGCGGGGCACATTACTGATGTCTTGCATCTGTATTACTTATTTCAGGTTCACTACTTTTGAGCAGTTGTTTCACAGGAAAAATGACAAAAATAGGATGTCCTTGACAAAAGTTATCTTGCTTAAGGTATCATCAACCCACTCCCCTCCAAAAAAATGTTATTTTGCATCCCTGTTGCCACATTGAATACCCCTGCAAATGCTACATGACAATCTCTTCATTGTGCATCTTTTGCATTATATTTCAACTCTCTAAATTGATTGTACGCTGTTTTTACAGACATTAAATTTTGATTTTGATTTTTGCGCCAATGTAAAAAATCATTTTTTTCAATTTTTCACCTTCAAGGTTGTAATTTTTTCCAGCCAATTTGGGCTCAAAATCAGCACTGAAGAATTATCTACCAAACAAAAAAAAATCAGATGAAAACTGTAGAAACACAGACAACATTCGATCACACACAAACACACACACACATTTTGAGAATTATAGATATAGAAATATTTCCAAGAACAGATAGTAAATAGTAAAACGCTGCTGAGTTATAATGGACAGGAAGTAGTGGAGAGCCATTGTCACCAATAATTCGAACTTAAAACTGGCATTGAAGAATTATCTATCAAACAAAAAAATTTCATTGAAATCGGATAAAAACTGTGAAAACACATAAACAACATCCAATCATACACACACACACACACATTTTATGAATTATAGATATAGATAGATTGTCCTTAGAAACAAAGAAAAGAGTTTTGGACTGCTATGTAATATCTAATTGCCTCTATGGCAATGAATACTGAGTTCATCACAGATGAAGTGACTTGAAGTGGCCAAGAAGTGATTCTACAGACAAATGCTAAGAATAACATAGAGAGACCATGTGAGAAATGAAAAAGTCCTAACTTATTAATACCTACCCAACCATTCTTGAGAGGGTGAGCATTAATTAGTTACAGGTAGAAACCTTTAATTAGTACCAGATTTTTATATACCAATAATACTGGTTTTGTTTTCTAAATAAGCCTATAATTAACTTCAGATTATTCTTTTAATTTTTATAATTAATCTCTCATTTTCTCTCAGTGTTCGTAAGTGGGTTAAAAAAAATAGGAATCTTATTACAATGACAAGACAGTTGAAATTTCAAGGACACATAATGAGGAAAGAGAGCTTTGAGAATATAACACTCATTAGGATGGTAAAAGAAGCAGGAGAAAACTATGAGAAATTTACTTAATAAGATTGTGTTGATGGATGGCAGAACATGGACAAAGACAGTGTAAATGGTCAAAATTCACTTAGAGCAACAAAAGATAGGAAGTTGAGGAGAGCCATAATTAAATTTATATAAATGGACAGCATAACAATGACAAAGAAGGATGATAAAAGGTCAAAAGTTAGAGCAACAAAAGATAGGAAGTTGGGGAGAGCCATGATCATCCATGTAAGTGCGAATGCAAAGAACAGGGATAACGAATGATAGTAAAAGGTCAGAAGTTACTTAGAGCAACAAAAGATAGGAAGTTGGAGAGAGCCATGATCATCCACATAAGTTAGTGAGAATGCAAAGAACAAGGATAATGAGTGATGGTAAAGGGTCAAAAATTACCTAGAGCAACAAAAGAAAGGAAGTTGGGGTGAGCTATGATCATTCACTTGGTTTGAATGGATGGACAAAGAAGGACGGCAATAGGTCAAAAATCACTCAGAGCAACAAAAGAAAGGAAGTTGACGAGAGCCATGATCATACACTTGGTTTGAATGCATAGAAGAACAAGGTCAAAGAGGGTACGGTAACGAGCCAAAAGCTACTCAGAGCAATAAAAGAATGAAGTTGGTGAGAGCCATGATCATTCACATAAGTTAGTGTGAATGCAAAGAACAGGGATAACAAGAGATGGTAAAGAGTCAAAAGTTATTGAGAGCAAAAAAAGATAGGAAGTTGGAGAGAGTCATGATCATACACTTGGTTTGAATGCATAGAAGAACAAGGACAAAGATGGATGGTAATGGGTCAAAAGTTATTGAGAGCCAAAAAAAAAAAAAGAAATGGTGGAGATCTATGATCACACGTATCCTTAAAGGACTTGGCTCATAGGACACTACGACTGGCAATTTACTTGCCTCAATCTTTCCCAAGATCATCTTAAATATTCTGATCAAAATACAGCAGCAGGAAAATCGAAAAATGAATTGTAAAAATGAAGGTTGGTTTGAAATTAAACAGCTGATCTTCATTAAGATGCACATCTTATTAAAGACCAAATAAAAATGTCAACCAAATAAAAAAGATCTGTTTGCATGTGCGCATCTATGTGCAACCAGGTTTTCACTTTCTTTTTCCAGCCAACTGATCCAAATTGAATGTTAGCTGTGATTTGCTTTTACTTTCAGATAAGAAGAACAACAAAATGGTAAAACAAGCAGCATTAACTTTTATTGGATAATTTCATTTTGTTGTCCAATTTGCATTCGACACTGCACTTAATTGAGACACAAATTAGAAAAGAACAAAATAAAATTGCTTATACATGTTCATACACCTACATACACAAATATATGCATTCTAAAAAGATATGCAAGTTGTGTTAATGGATAGTAGAACCTGGAGTGGGAGCCATCCACTGATACAAGCTTGTCAGGATCACTGCCTGCCACTATGTCTCTTGCCCTCATTATGCCCTGTGAGGGTTAAGGTTTCTAAGCCCTCCTTCCTCATTTTGTGCAAGAAATTTCAGTTGTCTCTTTCTGATTCTTAATATAAATATTCTTTCTGTCTGAATTTCTGAGATGAGGAGTTATTATTATTTACACTATTTTCATTCAGACTATTGTCCCCATCTTTGTTGTTGTTATCACAGAATTACTGGAATGAGGAGTTATCATTATTTACACTATTTACATTCGGACTATTGTCCTCATCTTTGTTATTGTTATCACAGAATTTCTGGAATGAGGAGTTATCATTATTTACACTATTTACATTCAGACGAGGATGATATTCCGAATATAAATAGTATATACAAGTCTTCTGTTTGTTGCCATTTTCTTTTGGACTTCTTCAGAGTTTACTTACTCCATCCATGGAATTCTCAGTATCCTTCTGTAGAACCATATTTCTGTCGTCTCTGATTTTCCCATGTGGCCCTTAGCAGTTGTTTCTCCTTTTGTAAAACCTCCCACCCCCAGTTCTGACGCCAATTTACACAAGCTCGTCAGGTAGGTAGTGTGTTGCCGTCCTCTCTATCTTAAGATTTCCAAACCTTCCTTCCTCATTGTGTTCAAGAATTTTCAGGTATCTTGTTCCAATTCTGGATATGTGTTCTTTTTTTTGCCATTCTCTTTAATACTTCTTCATTGCTTACTCGCTCTGTCCATGGAATTATCTGTATCCTTCTTGTTATATTCCATGGTAATAGGAATATATACTTGAAAAACACGGTGGATAAAATAGGTAAAGGTTTATTGTAAAAAAACTAGTACAATAAGAAATAAGGTAACAGTCATGCACAAGGTCGTCACAAGTCAATCCAGTAGTGAGTGCTACTATTGGAATGTCAGTAGTTCTCGTGTAAGTCTGAGTCATACTCAACAGATCCCAGCTAGACTCTGTAGTCCGTTGACTTACAGATACTTATAGGTAGTTACTACCTATAGTCTAGTCACTCATGGGGGTGACAGGTTATTCCATTACATCACTTCTGTAGAGCTAAATTTATGCTGCCTTCAGATTCTTCTTCATCTGTGGGGAGATAATCTAGTACTCACTGTCATTTAAGAGAATGGATGTCACATAGCAATCTAGCACTCAATCTATAGCCCACCAATTTCAATAAAAGTTACCGTATATACTAGAGTATAGTCTGAGTTTTTATGATCATTTTTTTTTTCTTTTTTTTTTAAACGCAAAAAAATGGCAGTGTTGCACTATGGTAATTTTTTGAAGTGGTTAAAAATCATCCATTTTCATTGACCAATTGCACAGGTAATTTTTTTCTGGAGGGGTTAAAATTCATGCCAAAAAATTCAGGGGTTACATTACATGAAGTCAGCTCACACAAATACATACGGTAGATGATAATAAATTTGTATCTTTCCTTTTTCATGAAGTGTTGCTCATATGACTTTGCAATCGTCTATAACAGAGTTTCCCAAACTGGGTGATATCGCCCACCAGTGGACATTTTCAACTGTTGGGTGAGTGATGGGCAACTGAACAGAAAACAGTGTGTGACTGGAAACTTTGGTGGGCGATATAGAACTTTGAGCATTAAAAATGTCTATTAACATATGCTATGCAAAAAAAATATTCAAAGAAGATATGCAAAGAACCTATATAAAAATAAGCAAAAAAAAAAGCAAAATGGGAATAAATGGGTCATATTCCTAGATCTTACTTATTATAAAACGCAGATTGTGTGTGTGTGTGTTTGTACATTTATATATTGGATCGGATTTACTACATTTTTCAACCGATTTCAACAAAACTTCACAGGACTACGTAAAATTACCTTGCGGTGGTTCTGACAGCGCCAAAAATTGGAAAAACACAATTTTTTTTGCACAAAATCAATTTGAAAACACGATTAAGAGGCATCACAGGAATGAAAGGGGGACAACTCATATCGAGTTATACTTATTATAAAACCCAGGTTGGTTGTTTGTGTGTGTGTTCATTTATATATGGGATCGGATTTCCTACATTTTTCAACCAACTTCAACAAAACTTCACTTTTTTTTGGCAGGTAGTGTTTCTTATTGTCTTGCACACTTTGTTCTTTATTTTTACATTCAGAATGCTTTAAAAATTCCATTTACATAACAATTGTTTATAATAAAATTCTATTCAATCGGTAGACTCATAATGATTGAAAACAATGTTTTTGTTTGAGCTTGGGTTTGACCAATTCATAAAAAAAAAAAAAAAAAACAAATTAAGACATATGTGTCCATCAACCTTAAACAATAATCTTTGTCAATTTTATATTTCAGTCTTTATGATGGTCGATACTTTATCTATCTCTTACTGTTACATCGCCGGGCAACGCCGGGCTCTACTGCTAGTTAGATATAAATATCACTACAACAAGGAATACCTTGGTATTTTCTACGGTTTTGAGAAGGGCCATTAACTTTAAAATAGTTCTTCAATCAGGAATAAATTTTTTTGTAGATATAAATCAGATAAGTGAAGACGAAAAACAACAAAAAAAAATATTTGCTGAATTTTTATTACTTGCCAGTAGTATATATTCTTTTTAATTTTATAATTACAAACAAAAATCATTTAATTTTTTGTGAATACCTGCAATGCTAACCCTAGCCATAAAATAAAGCCTGACCATAAAAATAAATTATATTCAAAACTTTCAATGGTCAATTTTTTTTTTTTTTTTTTTTTGCTATCACCCCAAGTAAAGCAGTACAATCACTAATACACAAGGGGTTACAGAGTGTGGAGGAACTGAAGCAATAATGTACGAAGAGGAAAAAAAGAGAACTCAGGAGGAGAGTAAATAGCAATTGACATGGCATTTAAATTTTTGCAGATTAATGTTGCTTAAAAATAATGGGACCAGAAAATAGTTCGACAAGCGAGAAAAGAAACTGTTAGAATAAAAGTTACAGCTCAACTCTAAATTGACGAGATCTCGCCACCAGTATAGTATTGCGCTTAAATTCTTCCAGTCTAGGTACCATAGCGAAGAGCTCATCTGAACAATTAACATGAAAGTATTTATAAAAAAATAAAAAAAAGGCACAGAGAGGCAACCTTACGGTGGTGGGCAAATGACTGAAGCTAAGCTACCAGATCAGGACCAGTAATATTGGTGATTCTTTTTTTGAAACTTATCAAGGAGCTCCAAGACAACATTGATTGTCTGAGAAAAGGACCTGCAATGAGAAATGATGAACCAATTCAGCATTGATTAGGGCCTCTAGGAATTTCCCTAAAAGTGGCAGATGGTTAATAGGCTGATAGTTGGATGGGTCAGACAGTTCACCAGAGTTCTTGTAAACTGGAACAACAGACGATGGCTTCCAGCAGGTAGGAAAGCAGGAGGCAGTGAGGCGTTTAATATACAGTTTAGAGAGAACAGAAGATAGTTTGGGAGCACACTTCTTAACATCTATTACAGGGATACCAATGAGTCCACATGCTTTGTGCAGATCCAGAGATTATTGCAGAAACCATAGAAGGTGTTATATGCATATCACTCAACAGAGAATCAATTCTAAGAGGGAAGTTAGGCAGAGATACTCCAGATGAGTCAAGAGTAGAGTTTGAGGAGTATTTATGGGCAAAGCGTTCAGCTTTATCAGCAGAGGAGGATAATACCTCAAATCGATTGAAGAGGTGGGGGGGATGGGGGTTATAAAATATTCTGGAGTGAAGAGTTATCATTATTTACAGTATTTACATTTGAACTAATATCCTCATCTTTGTTATTATTATCACCTGGTCACCTTCTGCCTGAATTTCTAAGGTGAGGAGTTATCATTATTTACAGTATTTACATTTGGACTAATATCCTCATCTTTGTTATTATTATCACCTGATCACCTTCTGCCTGAATTTCTAAGGTGAGGAGTTATCATTATTTACAGTATTTACATGTGGACTAATATCCTCATCTTTGTTATTATTATCACCTGATCACCTTCTGCCTGAATTTCTAAGGTGAGGAGTTATCATTATTTACAGTATTTACATTTGGACTAATATCCTCATCTTTGTTATTATTATCACCTGGTCACCTTCTGCCTGAATTTCTAAGGTGAGGAGTTATCATTATTTACAGTATTTACATTTGGACTAATATCCTCATCTTTGTTATTATTATCACCTGATCACCTTCTGCCTGAATTTCTAAGGTGAGGAGTTATCATTATTTACAGTATTTACATTTGGACTAATATCCTCATCTTTGTTATCATTATCACCTGATCGCCTTCTGCCTGAATTTCTAAGGTGAGGAGTTATCATTATTTACAGTATTTACATTTGGACTAATATCTTCATCTTTGTTATTATCACCTGATAGCCTTCTGTCTGAATTTCTGGAATGAGGAGTTATCATTATTTACATTTGGACTAATATTCTCATATTTGTTATTATTATCACCTGATCACCTTCTCTCTGAATTTCTGGGGTGAGGAGTTATCATTATTTACAGTATTTACATTTGGACTATAGTAACTATGAAATGTAATAACAACAAAGATGAGGACAATAGTCTGAATATAAATAGAGTATCCAAAGAAACGGATTTACATTATTTTTCTTTGTCAAAACTATATTTCAGCCTTCAGTTTCGACTCTTTAACACTTTGTATGCCAAGAAATACCATGTCTTTTGCAAAGATCCATCAATTTTCTTTTGAATCGGGTAAAAACCTCCTCCAAGGAGGAGACAACAACAAGCATAAAAATGCTGACTCACTTCTGACATAGAAAACAAAAATGGTATCAAATCTTTGTTGCCTTGTTTTTGTATATCTCCACACTTTCATCTTTTACCGACATGCATTTGTTTTTTATGTTTGTATTTAATATTTCATATTCTGTACCATTGTTTATCCTCATAAAGTGTACTTCTTACCTCTTACTATGTGGAACCGACTCCCAAGAGGATGCTTTCAGGAACACTGCAATCTGAACCTCTTCAAGTCTAGGGTTAACTGTTATCTTCCCCATATATCCACATAAACTATGTTTCTTACCTCTTACTTTGTGGAACCGTCTCCCAAGAGGATGCTTTCAGAGCCACTACAATCATAACCTCTTCAAGTCTAGGGTTAACTGTTATCTTCCCATATATCCTCATAAACTATGTTTCTTACCTCTTACTATGTGGAACCGACTCCCATGTGGATGCTTTCAGGGTCACTACAATCTTAACCTCTTCAAGTCTAGGGTTAACCATTATCTTCCCCACATATCTCTACAAACTGCACTTCTTACCTGTTACTCTTACCACTCAAACAACAAAGTCATTCAGTAATCCTCTACATTGAGTGGATCTTGAGGCTTGTAGCGAGTGAACAATTATTAAAAAAAAATAGAAGATTTTCATGTTATTAAATTCCACATACATACACACACCTGATGAAGGTTGGAAAATCAACTAGCTGAAACACTGAAAGCAGTGACAATGAGGATATTAGTTCAAACAAATCTTCAATCAAATTCGAAAAAAGAAAAAAGAAAAAAGGTGTAGTCCAAAATCAGATTAAGACTGCAAAGTTATTGACTAATCCAAACTGAAAACTACTTGGTACCCATCGGTCCTTTGTAAGCAAAAACAGGAGTAAAAAAATTTAGCCACCAATATATTTTTAATCGTTTCACCCGAAGGAAGGCAATAAAACCACTAAGACGCAAGGGGTTACTGAGTGTTAGAGAATATGAGAAAAAAACATTACCAAGGAGAGAGAACAATAAAGGAACAAGAATTAAGAAGACTGAAGATAACGAATGACATTGAATTTAAATTTTTGAAGATCAAATTTGACTGGGAAGCGAAAACCTGGAAAAAAGTCCCACATGCGAGAAGTGTGAGAGAAGAAACTGCTAACATAGAACTGATGGTTACATCTAGCCATTTCCAGGTTGTTCTAAAGCAATCATGAGCAAACTGTGGCCCCATGAGTATTCTGAATGGTGCACCTAATCTCAGGAGGAAAATGACGTTATTAAAATGTTGCTTGTTTCCTTTCGTTCTCACTTGTTCACTGATGCATAGCTACATACATAAACAATGATTAAGTACATGTCTTGAATTTTGCAGCATTTCCTTGAAGGTAACATTGTCAGCATTTTAGACCATTGGTGGTTTTCACTAAGGAAGATCATAAGTGTAAACACCTTTTGCTTCAGAAACTGGAAACGTTAATGATAATTATTTTTTTCTAGAGAATAAATATATAAAGACATTTTCGGTAAAAACATATATACACATCTACACCAAGAAAGGGGTTAACTTAATTGATCTCACATACACCTCCCACATAATGATTTCAGCCTCTGAGCTGTACGTACTCCTTGTCAATTGACTAATTCCTTTGCCTAAATTGAATGAGTTAAGTACTTCCTTATATCCTGTGGGTATTGCAAATTTGTCAAATGGTAGATTACCTTAATAGCAGTTTTTATGTTGGGGAATTAATCTGTGGTTATTAGCTTCAACTGACGGCATGAGGTGGGAAACATCAGGCTGTGTGACCTGCACTCTTTTATTCTGCTACAGAAATCTGTTTAATCTGAGTTTACAAAAGGACAAGCTGTTCACTAAATAATAATAGATAGGTTCACCTATTGTTTGGTTCACACTCCTCTTTGATCTTAAGAGTAGAGGTTTATTCCTTGTTTCCAGTTTAGGATTGGGTTTCCGGGTTGTTCTAAAGCAGTCATGGGCAAACTGCGGCCTAATTAGCATCCTGAATGGTGCACCTAATTGCAGGAGGGAAATAACCTTATTAAAATGTTGTTTGTTCCTTTTCGTTCTCACTTGTTCACTGATGCATAAACAATGATTAAATACAACGTGTCTTGAATTTTGCAGCATTTCCTTGAAGGTAACATTGTCAGCATTTTAGACCATTGGTGGTTTTCACTAAGGAAGATCATAAGTGTAAACACCTTTTGCTTCAGAAACTGAAAACGTTAATGATAATTATTTTTCTCTAGAGAATATACTTCTTTAAAAAAAATTTTTTTTTTCATCGTCAAATGAACAAATTAAAAACAAATCACACACAGCAGCATGTGTTAATCACTCTGTCATCAGTGAAAATATTATATCAAGGCTTCTTTTTTTTTTAAATTATAAAGGGTGTTCGAATAACTTGGACTGATTTTAAATGTGAATGAAGTTTAAGCATCCAAGGTTTTTTTTCTTTTTCTTTCAGATTTAACAACATAAGTTTTTGGCAATTTCAACCATGGAAAGATTAACAATCAAATGTGTTAAAGTTTCAAAAGTGCAATTGGAAAAATTGTCTGTAAATTCAAACAAACAGTGTCGGTGACAGATGTGAAAACACTATTGCATGCTCGTTTATGCCATTCAGCTGAAAACATTGCTGTCGTGCACAAGAATGTGGCCGAAAATCCAGACACCTCTATCAATTAAGTTAACCCATTTCCTGGTGTAGACGTGTATATACGTTTTTACCAAAAGTGTCTTTTTTAGACATAGATGAATAAACACATCCAATGTTTTTAAACCAGCTACAGATGTGTTTATATGTTGACTAATTCCTTTTATGACCTTCTGAGCTTAAACCAAGTCCAATTGTCATCTCATATATCTGGTAGAGGTGTTAGTCACAGCTCAGGTACTTTATTTCTTAGTTACTATATTAGAAACAAATAAAAAAAAAAAAATCATCTGAAAATGAAACATCTTTCCTAAAATAATTGGCAGAGAAGGGGTTAAAGCATCAATCTTCACTTACCTGTCTAAATCAAAATAAATTCTTTGATTAGTTTCTGACTGCCGAAGTAGAGTAAACAGAATGGTGCCTGGGCTCCGCAGATCCCAGCACAGGATTTCTGGATCCTTTGAAAGAAAAGAAAGAAAAAGTCATTTCAGCATGATTAATGTGTGCGACTTAAGTGGAGATGGTCAGGTATCTTCTCTATCAATATCAACTATAAAATTGTCCTACTACTCAGAGATGATGAATTTCAAACAGGTTTTATGTTGATAACTTCCTGCTTCTAGGAAAGAAAATGATTAGGCAGAGTCACTTTAGCTAAATTAGCATGTGAGACATAAGGTGACAGGGTTAGGTGTCTCTTCAAACAGGCTTTATGTGGGTAAAAATGTAATGAAAATCTGCTGTTATACAGGGTGTGGCAGAAATATCACTGATATATACACTACAGTTCAAAAGTTTGAGGAGATCCCTGGTAATTTTTTTTTTAATTGGCACCCAAAGTAGTTGTTTTGTACTTTAAATAAGAGAAAATTATTATTACATGGTTAAAAAAAAAAGTGAGATTTTTTTTATTTGAAATTTTATTATGACAAAAAGAAAAAAAGTGTTTTATGATTAAATTTTGCTCTTGTCGAAATATCCTCCTTCAGCCTTGATTACTTCACCAAAACTTTTTTGGCATTCATTGCAAAAGTTTCACAAAGTATAAGTTTGATAATTGATTCCATTCTTTTTTCAATGACTCTAAGAGCTCTTTTTTTTCTTTTTAAGTCTTCTGTCAAGTTCATCCCTAATTCTGGGGGTGGCTTCAAACTGCAGCGTAGCTCCCACATAATGCTAGATGAAGACACCATTGCCAATAATGTCTTACCATTATGTTGGAGGTATTTCTGCCACACACTCTATTTCCAGATGTAATCTTGCTCAGACTTTAAGGCCAACATGAACATCTTGCGTATAATGTACTTAAACTAAAGCTCAAAGAATTTGGTTTCTAGATTAGTTTTTATTAAAGTAAAACCAAAGGTTAGGTTGACCTTGCTGCAGACTTAAATTCTTGATTTTTTCAATTCGGTTTTTATGGCTTATCAACCCCTTGTGGATTATTTAAAGCCAAAATATATTTCAGATTGTAGGAGGTTGCTTAAAGTACCCAATATAACCAAGTGGTCCCACCATCAAAGTACAGACCAAGCTGAACATTGCTTAACTTTGGTGATCAAATAAAAACTGATGTTTTCTGTGTGACTTCACTGTAAGCAGACTTTTTATTCCCACCTGCTGTAACATAGCTTCCCTCTGCCTTTTCTATAAATACTTTCATGATAATTGTTCTGAGGAACTTTCCTCTATGGTACCTAGACTTTTTTTAATTTAAGCACAGTACTAGATTGGTGGATAGATCTCACCATTTTACAGTGGAAATGGCTAGATGTAACCCTAAGTTCTATGCTAGCAGTTTCTTTTCTAACACTTCTCGCTTGTAGAACACTCTTTCATGCTTCCCAGGCAAGTTTGATCTTCAAGAATTTAAATGCCATATCAATCGTTATCTACAGTATTCTTGATTCCTCTTCTTTCATTGTTCTTTCTCCTAATATTCTTTCACTCTAAGTAACCCTCTGCATATTAGTGACTTTTTTGCCTCGTCTGGGATGAAAAGATTAAGAAATATAATAAATAATCCGTACTCATTGAAGCAAGTAAAAATAGAAGCAATAAAGCCCATTTAAATGTAATTGAAATACTGATTTTTTTTCTACAGGTAGAATATTTCAAAGCTGAAAAGAATTGCCTAAAATTAAAAAATAAAGATGTTACAGACAGACAAAGGTGGTACTTGAGTGAAAGGAACAGCAACACAGGCGTAAATGAAAGAAAGAGACATTTATTGTAAAAGAGAATACACTACTGAAAGACAGGGAATCGGGTGGCAGGCTAGTAATTGCGGAAGCAAGACACCAGGTATATCCTGTGCACACTATATATGTCTACTGATATAGTCAGTCCATAACAGGTGATAGGGAGCGTGGAACATTCCATTACAAGCTCAAGCTAATTTTCCCATTAAATTTTGCTCAATACCTCTTCTTTTTGGGGTCAGGACATAACTGTTTGACTTCATTCCTGTTCCTAATACTTTTCTGTCTCACCAAAAATCTCTGATTCCATTCTTTTTTCAATGACTCTAAGATCTCATTTTTTTACCATTTTTTTTTTTTTTTAACTCTTCTGTCAATTTCATCCCATGCTGATTCTGGGGGTGGCTTCAAACTTTTGAACTGCAGTGTAGCTCCCACATACTGCTAGATGCTTTGATGTCCCATGTCCTTTAAGGATGTGGATGATAATGGCTCCCCACAATTTACTGTCTTTTGTAGCAGTCAATAAATTTTGTCTTTTCACTGTCTCTCATAATCCTTTTTGTACCAACCATTTACACAACCATGTTAGGTAGATTATGCACTACTCTCCTATGTCCCTCTTGCCTTCAATTTTTTTTGTGAGTGTCAAATTTTCCAAGCCCATTTTCTTCATTATATGTTCTAGAAATTTCAACTATGTCTTTCTGATGTTAATTACATTGTATAAAAAAATTTTTGACATTTTTTAGTCTTTATTCAGTAAGTATTATTTCCTAATTGCTTGTGTTTAGAAAGCAAACGAAATGACTATTATTCCCTTCAAACTTTGCTTTTGTGATCTGGACATGGATGTTTTGAAACTAATGTATTTTTCATTACATTCCGAACAGATTCAGATTAATACAAATAAAATTTGTTACTTAACTGATTGATGTTATAGTCAGTACCTCAACTCCAGAGTTTCATACTTTCAGTCCACTCTTCAGGAGGTTTCAGTAATTGACTTTATATATATATATATATATATATATATATATATATATATATATATATAGGATCAATACAAACAATATAAAATTTTTCACTTAGCTGACTGATGTTAAAAAGGCCAGGCATTGAGCAGATACTACACTGATCTAAGAAAGAAAAGCATAACGATTGTATATACAAGTAAGCAAAATAATAGCATAGGTTCTCAGTCAGAAAGTGTTTAGGGATTGGAAACAGATATTACACTTTGATCCTAAGCCAATAAGTATAAGTCATAAATGCAAACAAGCAAAAGAGTAAATTACATTCTCCATTTGTAATCTAAGTGCATGCAGCATAGCTAAGGAAATTATGATGACATTAAAAATTTTGAGGCTGGATATTTTTTCATACACATTCTAAATAAAGCAAAAAAAAATTATGCATCGAAAATGTGACCTTAACTCAAATGGAATTTAGCATCTTCACCCCTCCTCTATCAAATGTGTCAACATCCCGCAGATAGCTAATAATATTTCAAGCTTAATTCATTTCATAAAAGAAAAACAAAAAAAGAAAATGATACAAGTACCTGAAACTATGCATTTTTTTCATCTTGAATCCCTTTGGGAGGTGAGAGGCAAAAACAGCAGCTTTTTGAGATTAACATTAAAAGTTGAACCAAAAGTTACACAGAACCCCATTTTGAAACTTTTCACCAAAACAGTCAAAGACATCATAGAAACGATGAACAGCAATGATTGTCCTGGTTTCTCATCTTAAAGTAGATACAAAATTTCTAAAATCTTATGATATCCGTCGGCAGCAAAACTATTAGCACTGAAATTGGAATGGATGAGCCAAGTTCAAATTCACATTTAGTCTGTTGCTTTCACTTTTGTATAAATGCCCTGAAGAGAGACATGAATCCATTCCCCACCCCTATTGGTTAAATACCAGAAAAGAGTAGATTATGCTCTCACCTTGGGGTGGGTAGTCTAAGAAAGAGAGAGAGAGAGAGAGACTACAATGAATTTAAAACCCTGAAGACAACAGGATTAATGAAAACTTGAATTTGAAAATTAATGTTTACTGAAAGTGAATATTCGAAAAAATCATATAAAAATAAATTAAAAAAAACAAAAATTATGAAATAAAAATAGTAATTTTTCAAGAAATAAAATGGTAATGTTTGACTTTTGTACCCAGAAAAAAAAAACGTTTTTTTTTGTTTTTTTTGTTGACATGGCTATTCCTTTAAACTACTGAGATTCCGTCTGCAATGCTTATTTACAAGATTATAAAAATACCTGGACCAGGTACAATGCGATATTTATAATTTATCAATTTGTAAAGTAATAAATTTGAAAATAAATCTTTTCATTCAAAAATTTATAAAAACCTACAAAACTTTCAACAAATTCTTTTCTTTGGAATGATTTGCAAAACAGCGGAGAATTGCCAATTGATTTGAACTTTATAAAATGGTAAATAATAAAGATTTTCATTATAAATGGTTCACATATTTTTATACTTTAGTAAATTTGTATAAATTGGTGAATGAAAAAATTTTCAAATTCATTTCTTTATAAATTGGTAAATTATAAACATTTGCATTTTATTAGTTCGTATTTTTAGAATGTTGTAAATATGGAATCAATCTTGTAAATAAGCAATCTAATAAACAGTGTTTAATATTTTTGTCGTAAATTCTTGAAGGACAAAGAAAATACACTTCCATGTGTTTTGTTTTTGTTACAATTCTAATCATTACTTTTTAGAATGATAAACATTACTGGGGGGGTGAAGGTAGTACAAAATAACAGTGGTGTTAAGGGGAAAAAAAAAAACAAACTTCCTTTTGACAACACTGTTTTATTGTGGGTACAAAGGTTAAACTTTACCAAAAATATTTTATCCAAAAAGCACTACAATTCCCAAATGCATATCTTGGAATTTTCTTAATGAATAGGATTCATGCTGAAGACATCTAACAATAAGAATAGGAATTTGAATGGAAAAAAAAATACCTTTGTACTTGTTAGTTAACGAATCTATTTTGTTATCCAAAATCAAGGAACATCAGCCCAATTGCGTCTGTTTAACTTATCAATCAATTTACATAAAATATATCAATCATTCTACATGAAATATTGCAACCTTCAAATCAATGATGTAAAAATACATGCTTTGTTGAATAACAATGTGCCAATTATAAGGCGGTTACATAGAGATATACTTAAAGACAGCTTTTGCAAGCATTGTGTTTCTGGCAACCATGTAAGTATTGAATCCCGATGTTATTAGCATGCATGGATTTTCTGTTGGATTAATTAGGCTTTTGTCAACTTGAACTTGCACAATATGGTATGTAATTTTTCTAGAATAGAGGAAAACTTCTTTTTTCTCTCTCTACTTCGCTTTGAGAATTCTTCCATTGTCCATAACACAGGAATAGCAGTTTCTTGTTACCAATTCATAAAAAGCCATTCTGTAGAATATATATATATATATATATATATAAAATTTATATATGTATATATATATTCTACAGGCTAAAAGATTTAGGCAACCCTACATTTCTTTTAAAAAAAACATCTTAAAATGAAATATTTTTGCATTGTTTTTGAAGTAAAAGATAAAACTAAAGTAACTACAGAATATCTGCTTTTATTTGGACAAAAAATAAGCACTTAACTAAAAAAAATTAGCATGAAGAGTTTGATATTTTGTTTTTGTCAATTAAACCATCACCTTCTTTAATTACTTCTTCACAAGTTTTTGGCATTCTTTCTAACAGCCTTTGAAAAAAAAGTAGATGGCAGACCTTCCCAAGCATTCTTCAAACACTGAAAAAGCTCACTCTTACTCTATGGGTATTCTCTTTGAACTCTCTTATCTAATTCATCCCATACTAATTCAATAGAAGATTGAGACGGCCAAGTCATAATTTCAAAATTTTTTTTCTTTATTTGACTCAAGGTAATTTTGACATAATTTAGATTAATCCCAGGCCTGACTCAAAAAAAAAAAACATGGCTAAGATGAGTAGAAATATTTTGAAAGTATGCTCTGGCTTTCTTCAGGTGGTTGGAATGTCAAACTGAACCCTTTATTTCGCTCACTGGGGTAGACTGTTCTAGTTCCACGTGCCATTTTTAATGGATGTCAGTTATCAGTTATCTCCTGTTAATTTTCCCTCTTAAAGTTCTCCACTGCCTTAACCAGGTATTGAACTCACTCATGGGTCCTGTCACTGGATCTAACCAATGCCTTTATCCACTGTGCCATGAGGACACAGTGGCACAGAGAGGGGAATTAACAGGAGATAACTGAGAACTGACATCCATTAAACATGACACGTGGAACTAGAACAGTCTACCCCAGTGAGCAAAATAAAGGGTTCAGTTTGACATTCCAGCCACCTGAAGAAGACCGAAGCATACAACGGCCGAAACGTTGTAATATGGCGACAAAGATGAGGACAATAGTCCGAATAATAGAAATAATGCACCTAAATATAGATTAAGGGACTGATAGATGATATATCATGATGACAACAACAAAGATGAGGACATTAGTACATTAGTTTGAAGTAAACAACTTTAAAATACTTGTAATGGTATGCAAATAAAGCTGAATAAGTATCAAAATGAAAAAGAGAATCTTTTGTCATAGACAGACAAGAAGAATTGGGTTTTTATTTAAGTTCTTATATATAAAGAAATATTTCTGATGCAAAATATCTTTTTTTTTTCTTATCAAATCAACTGTGAATTCCAAAAGAGAGGCCAAACACTGAACAAACTTAATTCAGACTATAAGAGGATTATCAAAAAAATGCCTCAAATATTTTGTCGGTAACAAAAACATACTAAGCTTGACCAACAGCAAAATAATCATGGAGATACTGATATATGATATATAGATATTTACATTTTACACACACATAGAGAAACATTTTATATAAACACAAGATAAATATCACAGACGTCAATATTTAAAAGTATATATTACAAACATACATATTCCTTAGATGCAAATCCTATACACACTCACGCACACCCATATACCTTGATAGGGCATACACAACACATATATATATATATATATATATATATATATATATATATATATATCAGAGCAGCATAGATCCATCCAGTTCTTATCTCAAATAACAACTTAAAAGACTGTTTGACCAACACAAGGAATGTTAAAAGATTCATGTTAAAAAGATAAAAAAATAAAAAAACAAATGAAAACTACAGACAAAAGTTAATTTTCTCCAGCAAGACATTCATTTCTGTAGTTTACTGCTACCAGCAAGCAGAAATATTTCTTCCCCTGATGATGGCCATTTTTCAACTTATTAGCACCAGCTGGAGATTCTAACCCCTAGGCTATTGACACCCAGCAGGAAAAAGTAATTCAAAAAATATTTTTGGGGTCTTATATTCAAAACTGAGGTATTTGGTAAGTATGCGATTAACACCAGGAAATACCAGACGGTCTAAAATGAATTTAAAGTCAATAAAGGACCTTTTTTCTAAGACAAATTAATCTGCAATGACCCCAATATGTAATGGGCTCACCCCCAGATGATACCAAAATAGACTTTCCACTTAGTATCATACCAGAGCATAAGAGATGCCAGGTGCATCAGAGAGTTTTCCTAGAAAATGGCCTTCTCCCCAAGTGTAGATTTGTGCTGTCAATGGTTGCCTCTGACATGCAAGCAGGTAGTTAACCCCAGCTGCACTTAGGAAGAGCACATTTGTGACAGCTGGATGACTAGCAAATATATTAGTGTACCACCTGAGAGGAATGAGAAAGATAGTCTCTCTCATATCCTTGTGAGAAGTATCCATGTCCGGAGATAAACCCTACAAACCATCCATCCACTTACCGATATTAAGTGACCAAGTCTGGAGTTGAATAAACGATAATTTTATGTATGAGAGATTTAGCTTCAAGTCTATACAATAGTTTCTAGGAGAGCATCTGAATAATGTGATTTGATCCACAGTTTGAACAAGGCCAGTAAGCTCAAACTCTCAGGAAATAGTTTAGATCAGATTTAGCTTCGGGCTTTTCTTGGTCTATACAAAAAAATAAAATTATATTTATAGCCAGCCTAATTCCATAATTTTACAGCTGGCCACTCATATCCAACTATGACTGTCTGCTAGGGTGGCTCTTCAGCACTCGCAGATCCAATCTGTTGTTTATACTGCAACTATACTAAGCAGGCCTTACAGTTTCTAGGAGAGTGTGTGCATAATGTGATTTGATCCACAGTTTGAAAAAGGCCAGTAAGTAAAAAAAACTCTCAGTCACAATGACTTGTAACTTTGTTCTAGCACAACCATTAATGGCTTACTGGCAATTCAGCCTACCCAATTTCACAGACAGGACTTAGGTCAACTTGTGGCATGTTTTTTCGGGCACTTTCCAAAGGTGCTGCATGTTCGAATGACCTCACAAGACCAAAATTATCAGCTCACCTTCCTGACAAATCAAATATGGTGAGATTTAACCCGGGTTTTATGGTTGGAATGCTACCATTTCGATCACATGACCATATGCCCATAACACTGTAATATTAAATGTAATTTGGAGAGGGGGTTTTATATGCTGGCAACATGTAGCATCAAAATAGACAGAAAATCAAAGGAAAAAAATGTAAAAAGGTAAAAGGTTCACTTGATATAAACCCCCCACCAAATTGTCTTGAGAGTTCGAAGTTCACCCTGAGCTTCCAGATTACCTATTCAAAAACCTGATCTATGATTCTTGCTATTAGACATCTCCCCTGACCCCAAATTTCCAAACAGAGCCAACAAATAACAACCAGCTATTTACTGACCATTTCTATCTGCTGGCATACAGACAAACAGTACCTACCCTATCATTATTCTAAAGCTATGCACATACCACAACAATATCTGATCATTGGGTTGTTTTATTTAAAGACGGTTTCATTTCCCCATTCCGACATATTCAATCACAACTTGTCCACTCCAATTATGTCTCCCGAAAACTACTTTCCAAACTATCATCAATTCCTACCACATTGAATTATTTATTTTCAATATTGCATATGTGACATATATCAGAAAAGCGGAGAGTTCAAAATACCAATAAAGCAAACTGCAGTATTGTTATTTGGATATGGCTACATATTTAAGTATTTGTATGTACTAAGCCACTGGACTGGTAAGAATTTTGTCTCTTACAACAGTAGTTACAGTTTAAATCTACATTTAAACATAGAACTCATTATGATAATGGGAATAACTATAAGCTTGGATATGCAGGTGGTGTAATAGATAATGGCTTGGAATTGTTAAATGTTCACTTACAAATACCTTTGGGAAAGGTATAGATTCATGCCTTCTTCTTATGGGTTACTGTATTTGACAGCATATAAGGCGCACTTTTTTTCTTTTTTTTTTTACTAAAAATATCTTTTAAAATTCCCCTGCATCTTATATGCCTTATGTAGATTTACTAATTACTAATTTTTTATTGGTTCGCCCTGCTGAAATTGGGGTGCATCTTGTACACCCATGCATCTTATATGCTGTCAAATACGGTAATTAGCATGACTTGTATCACTAAACCATTATTGTCTCAAAAAAATTCTTACAATCTAAATATGTTGCTTGGCTTTAAATAACCTGCAAAGGGTTGATAATCCGTAAAAAAAATGAATCATCCAATCAAAAATCATTATGATGAATTTCAAAACAGGCAAATTATTCTGGATGCTACATCATCTTTCCATTTCCTAACAATCAGATGGAAATTGATATTTATAAAATGGTGACTAAACCGGTTCCCCCACCAGGATTTTCTGAAGAGGAAGGTGGCTAGACACCCAACAGAATTAAAAATGAGAACTATCAAAAGGTGGATGAACCTTCTTGCAAGGGGAACAGACATCTAGCACAAGGTGGTAGACTGGGCTCTATAGCTAGGAACTTTTTTATTTATTTTTTTTGCAATGATGTTCACCCTGTACATGTCTTTAGAACCACTGTAGGTAGAGGCTTACAGAGTTAGAGGTACAAGTTATAGGATATGTAGAATAGATAACAGTTGATGCTAATAGGTTAAGGTTGTAGCGGTCGGGAAAATATCCTCTTGGGCGTCAGTTCTACAAAGCAGTGGTTCATGGGAAGAAGCAACTTGACAGAAACTTACATCTCACAAATGGAATAGAAAAGGAATGAGGGTGGTTCACTACAATGTGAGTAGCATGGCGGGTCTTTGCTGTGAAGATTAGAACTGGTGGAAATAAGGAACGCAGTTCATCTGAGCACTTTCCTTGGAAATAGCGATAGGCTTGCAACAGGAGAAAAGGAAAATAATTCATCACCCACCAGGACATGGACACGATTTTGGACTCTATTCAAACTGTAAATTGAAGACTAAGCTGTTAGTGTCTATATATGGCAGCAGTATCTCATTTTTGGCCTGATCTGGCACTTGTAAAGGTAGAGGATATAAAGAGGGGTTAGTTACTTACTTGGAGCAGTACAGGGAACCAGCCATTTTACCAGAAACTTTAGCCATGGATTGTATGTACATGTTCCACTTGAGCTCCAGGCTGAATTTAAGTCCCAATAGACACTCAAGACACAGGGCCTCACTGAGGGAAGATCGATTTATTGTGTCTGTCTATATTTCTGAGATGAGGTATTATGTATACCATTTGCATTATTTGAACTATTGTCCTCATCTTTGTCGCCATATTTATTAGAACATTTCGGATGTTGTACACTCCGGCCTTCTTCAGGTGGTTGGACTGTTGAACTGAACCTTTTATTTCGCTCACTGGGGTAGACTGTTCTAGTTCCACATGCCATGTTTAATGGATGTCAGTTGTCTCCTGTTAATTCCCCCTCTCCAAGTTTGGGTCCTGTCACTGGATCTAACTAACACCTTTATCCACTGTCCTCAAGGACACATGGCACAGTGGATAAAGGTGTTAGTTAGTTAAGGGGTTGCTATAAATAAGGTGTTAGTTAATTAAATAAGGCGTTAGTTAGGGGGCTGCTATAAATAAACACTTGTCAACTGTTATTTCTGGAAATAGCAGTTGACAAATGCTTATTTATAGCAACCTCCTCATGGTGACAAAATGCGCTTATAGTGTGCAAAGCGAAAGAATTCTACAGCAATAATTTTCACCTTTATCATGCCAAAGGTTAATAATGTTTTTCTTTTTCTCATATTCTTTCAGGCTCAGTAACCCCCATGCATCTTAGTGAATTTATTGCCTTGGGGTGAAATGGTTAAAAAAAAAAAAAAAGAATTATAAAAACTGGTCTGACACCCATTCATAGGACAGACGATGACAAATATTATCAGTCTTATCATTCAAGCACATCTGCTGCAGCATATTTTTGGTAAAGAATAAAGATGAATTAAACATTCTTTTTTTTTTTTTAAGAAGAAGAAGACGATAGCAGACATTTTGGTAGTGACCATGGCTATAATTGAACAAGTTGTATCTTGAATAAAATGTCTAAAATTTTTGTCTACCTTTTCTAATCTATTATCAGGAAAAAGATTTGGCATTCAAGGAGAGGTTTGTATTGAAAATTAAAATTCTGATAACTAAATAAGTTTTATCTTGCATAAATTTACTTTCATTTGAATTTCGTTTGATATTTATATAAAAGACATTTCAAAACTTACATAAGATTTTTGCTGTATATGGATATATGTATACACAAATGCAGTGCTGATTAAAAGTTTGTGATCCGGCTGCCCCAGACATGGTAATTGCTATTTCAAAAAAATTTAAAATAAGCCTATTAAATGTGCATCCACACAAAAATTTGTAAAATTTCCAAATAATGAACACAAACCTAAAAGAAGGATGTATTTTAATTATTTATTCAAAAAAAAAAAAAAAAAAAAAAGATTTATTTCCCCAAAACAGAAAATCTGACATGTGCAAAAGATTGATTGATTGATTTGGCTTTTTGTGGCTTATTAGCACATTGCAGGTTATTTAAAGCCAGAAAATTTTTTTTTTAGATTGGAACAATGTTTTGATTTTTGAGATAATAATAATTTAGTGATACAAATCTTACTAATTAACCCATAGCTGGGAGGGAGAAGAAGTGGATTCATATTTTCCCAAGGATATTTGTGTGTACGTGAATTGTAAGTGGGAACTGGAACTGGCTCTCCGATTAACAATTCACAGCCATTATCTATTACACCACCCACACATCCAAGCTTACAGCAACTGTATTCCCAAGTGGTAACCTATCTAGGTACTGAACATTGATTAACTTCGGCGATCATATAGTAAGCACGTGCTAAAATATGGCCCCCCCCCTGTAAGTCAAGTAGGTACTGCTAGCCAATCTTCACTTTTCAGTTTTGATAGAGTTCCAAAAGATCTATGCAGCCTTGAGGGTGATGAATTGTCTTCCACTCTACAAACCCTTTTCCACTGATGAAACACTGCAAGCCTCTTGCTATTGCTATTTCCGTGGAGAATGCTCTGACTAGCTACATTCCTTAGTTCTACTAATTATAACCTTCAGAGAGAAGACCCAACATGCCACAAACAATGGATCACACTATCATCATTCTTCTTGTATTCCACTAGTAAGAAGGAAAAAAGTTAGTCCCGATTGAACAGCTCCTTCCCACAAAACACTACTTGAGGAAACTGACTCCCAGATTTTGGGAGATAATAATTTTTTAGTCATACAAGTCTTACAAATTAACCCATATCTGGTGGGAGATGAGGTGGATTCATACTTTTCCAAAGGGTATCTACACATAAGTGAATATAATGAACCTGACTAGACTTGGAACTTGGCTGTCTGATTAACAATTCCAAGCCATTATCCATTACACCACCCACACATCCAAGCTTGCAGCACCTGATATTCCCAAGCACTTCAAGTCTAGGGTGTCTCATTTTTATCATCTTTAAAATTTCATATGTCATCCACTTGTATTTTTTTGGTCACTCTTTCCTTGGGAGAATCTCAATTGCCGGTGTCACGAGAGCTTTCTAGAAGGTGTTCCACATTACAGAGGCTGATTTCTAAAAATGGTCCTAAGACTAAAGAGTGATAGAACATCCGAAGCCTCTTGCTACTCTTTCGCTATTTCCATGATAAATCTTCTACGAAGCTACATTCCTTAGTTTCACCAGTTCTAACCTTCACAGCTGAGACCCACTACGTCACATACACTGGGACAAATCATCCCCATTCCCTTTGTATTCCTTAAGTAAGACAGAATTTCCATTCTTCCCAAAACTGCTACTTTGTGCAACAGACTCTGAAGAGGATGCTTTCTCAATAACTCCAATCTTAACTTCTTCGAATCTAGGGTTAATCACTATCTTTCCAACATAACCCTACAAACTGCACTTCTTACCTATTACTCTTACCACTCATAGAACAACCCACTTCAGTAACCCTCTACCTTGAGTGGCTCTTGGGTCTTGTATAGTGTGGACATTATTAAAAAAAAAAAAAAGAATTAAATAAAAAAAATATTTTTTTTGAGTAAATCAATTTTATCTTTTATATTTTCAGGTGATTTTGAATAACATTTTCTCTATTCTGTCTATATTTCTGAAACGAGGTATTATTTACATTATTCGGACTATTGTCCTCATCTTTGTCACCATATTTATTGCAATGTTTCGGACACATGGCACAGTGGATAAAGGCGTTAGTTAGATCCAGTAACAGGACCCAAAGAGTGTGAGTTCAATACCCGGCTAAGGCAGTGGAGAACTTTCAGAGGGAAATTAACAGGAGATAACTGATAACTGACAACCATTAAACATGGCACGTGGAACTAGAACAGTCTACCCCAGTGAGTGAAATAAAAGGTTCAGTTCAACATACCAACCACCTGAAGAAGGTTGAAGCATACAACGGCTGAAACATTATAATAAATATGGCGACAAAGATGAGGACAATATTCTGAATAATGTAAATATGTAATTTTCTCTATTCTCTGGCTATTTTTGTTGAACCAGTGCCAATGTGAAATTTTGAATGACCTAAATCAAAACAGATAGAATATATGTGGCCCCTAGTCACTCTCCCCTCATCAGAGTATTATGCTATAGATGCAAATCTCTGTTGAAGGTTTTTTGGGTTTTTTTTAAATAAATGGATCATTAATTTTGCTGGTGTTGTGTTGGCAGAACAGGGATTAGGAGATATAACCAAAAAGACAAACTTTATTAAGGACTACAAAAGACAGGACGTTGTGGAGAACCATGACCACCCACGTTCTGAAGAAACATGTACATAGAACTTTATTATCAATATTGTCAAGTCTAAATAATTTATAATTATATGCAACTAAATAAAGGAAACAACTCTGTAATTAGTCAAACTCCAACTCCATTTAAAAATTGAAGTGAGCTTAACTTATAATTCTACTAATCCCTAATCATCAGGAGTCTAGCATTAAGTGATTAATAATTTTTGGATGAAAAATAATAAAACCTATAAAATAATACTACAGAAAAATCTTTACTTCTATATAGAAATATATAAAATATCTTTTTATCAACGAAATAAAGGTATGGCTACCATTATTTTGTGCAGCATTTAGTAATCTTTTCATTTCTTTTCCTTCTTCAACGTTGATAAAATTTTCTTTTTGGCCATTACAAAAAATACAAAAAACAAACATACAAAAATTATATCTTACTTATTATAAAACGCAGATTGTGTGTGTGTGTGTGTGTGTGTGTGTACATTTACATATTGGATCGGATTTCCTACATTTTTCAAGCGATTTCAACAAAACTTCATAGGACTACGTAAAATTACCTTGCGGTGGTTCTGACAGCACCAAAAATTGGAAAAACACAATTGTTTTTGCACAAAGTCAATTTGAAAACACGATTAAAAGGCATTAATGAAAGGGGGACAACTCATATCGAGTTATACTTATTATAAAACCCAGGTTGGTTGGTTGTTTGTGTGTGTGTGTGTGTGTGTGTTCATTTATATATGGGATCGGATTTCCTACATTTTTCAACCGATTTCAACAAAACTTCACTTTTTTTTGGCAGGTAGTGTTTCTTATTGTCTTGCACACTTTTTTCTTTATTTTTATATTCAGAATTCTTTAAAAATTCCACTTACAAGACAATTGTTTATAATAAAATTCTATTCAATCAGTAGACTCATAACGATTGAAAACAATGTTTTTGTTTGAGTTTGACCAATTCATAAAAAAAAAACTAATTAAGACATGCGTGTCCGTCAACCTTAAACAATAATCTTTGTCAATTTTATTTTTCAGTCTTTATGATGGTCGATACTTGATCTATCTCTTACTGTTACATCCCCGGGCAACACCAGGCTCTACTGCTAGTTATCAATAAGTAGCACAAAAACAGATTACACATGATTATTACATTTCTTACAATATATAACGATCTTTGCTGCAGCAAAGAAGATTTATTTTTACATAGATTTCAAAGAGTGAAATATACAATTCTAAAGTAATGATAGGGTGAATCAAAAGTAGCAGACAGATTCTAGCACAAGGTACAAGAACAAAACAATTATTTCCAGCAAGATGGAGCATAGCTCATTATGGACATCATGCTCATCAATGGCTTTCCCAGAGATGGGGATCAGATGCCACAGCCTGATTGAGTGGCTAGCAAACCCTCAGAAAAGATGGACAAAAATTCTGAACATTTTATTCAAGATTCAACTTGTTCAATTATAGCCATGGTCACTACCAAACTGTCTGCATTCTTCTAAAATAAGAATATTTAATTCATCTTTATTCTTCACTAGATGTGCTTGAACGATAAGACTGATATTTGTCATCATCTGTCCCATGACTGAGTGTGGTTGTAGGTTTGCCACACCTGACCAGTTTTTTTTTTAATTCATTTTATTTATTCGTTTCACCCCAAGGCAATAAAGCCACTAAGATGCAAGGGGTTACTGGGTATGAAAGAATAGGAGAAAAAGGAAAACATTTTTAACAATAGAGAACAAGAAAAGAACAGGAATTAAGAAGACAGAAGATAACAATTGACATTGCATTTAAATTTTTGAAGATCAAATTTAACTGGAAAGCAAGAAGCCAGTTGAGAGTTCCACAAACAAGAAGCTGGAAGAGAGTTCCAAAATGAGAAGTGCAATAGAAGAAATTGTCAGCAGAGAAATTATGATTAAATTTAGCCATTTTAACTGTAAAACGATGAGATACTTCAATCTGATACTCCACTTAAATTCATAAAGTCTAGGTACAAAAGAGGAAATTTCATCAGAACATTTACCATGAAAGTAGCGATAGCAATGACACAAGGAAGCTATGTTACAACAATGGGAAAGTGACTGAAATCAAGATGCCTGGTGAAGACCAATAATATTGCAGTGTCTTTGGATTTCATCAAAAATCTTTAGATACATAGCAGAAGCACCAGACCAGATGTGACAGCAATATTCAAAGCCAGAATGAATGGTAGATTTATAAATATGGAAGATGGATTCTGG
>CAHIKZ030005433.1:1075000-1175000 GCA_903632075.3 Acanthosepion pharaonis | reverse complement strand
GCTGGGACCCTAACAGGTGCTACGACCTCAGGCCAGGGTGGACCTGGGAACACCAGCAATTAAGAGGTGGTTCCATGCTCCTCAAAACCTCCTGATCAGAGGCCTTGCTGTTGGACGTAGTTTATCATCTTACCCAGAATGGTCAGGACATGGAACAATAACGTACTGGAATAAAGTATCGGTTCATGAATTTGATAACATAGTAATTGAGAGTTCAATACCTGTGCCAGGTAGTGCAGACTTAGACTATGCTGAAAAAAATGATCAGTTTATTGTACAGCTCTAGCAGGTATTGGACTCCTCCTGGTATGCTCTCCCTTTACAAGAGCCAAATTAGAATAAAAATGGCAAATTGCTGCCATATCTGAGCTGGAGCTGCCTAGTCCTCACTTGTCGAGTTTAAAAATGTCTGCACGGCCTTGTGAGTGATGAACTTTTTTTAAACCTGCAATCCCTCTCCCACAGACAAAACATCATATGCATCTTGCTACTCTATTGCTTTTTCCATGACAAGTGTTCCTTGGTCCCACCAGCCTTGACCTTTGCAACTAGGAACCGCCATGCCACGTATGGAAAGATGAATCATTCTCATTCCCTTCGTATTCTACTTGTAAGTTCCCCTTCGACAGGTTCTTCCCAACACCTGCTGCTTTATAGAACAGACACCTGGCAGGATGTTTTCTGCAATCACTACAATCTTGACCTTTTCAAGTCGAGGTTTAACTGCTATTTTTCCTGCATAACATCCTGAACTTCACTTCTTGCCTTTTCTTATGTTCACACAACTTCACACAATAATCCTCTAACTTGAGTAGCTCCTGGGCCTTGTATTAGGTGAACGGTAGTATTAAAAAAAATGAGTTAAGCAATAACTTAAGCAGTAATAAATAAGAACTAGACGTGATATCCCTAAACATGGGCAGTGGTATAAGAACAGTCTACTCCTGTAGATTAAATAAAGGGTTCAACTGGAAATCTTTTGTAGGTGACACAGATCGACAAGTATCTGATGAAGGTTGGGGAGGCACAATGGTCGAAACGTTGTGATGATAACAACAAAAATGAGGACAACAGTCTGAGTGTAAATTATGTTGAAATAGTAGTAAAGTAGGAGGAAGTATGGTGGAGTAATGGATAGTAGCTTGGATTGAGGAATCGGAGATCCGTGTTCAAATTCCAGTTGGATCCATTACATTCACTTATGTGTTAATACCCCTAGGAAAGATATGGATCCTCTTCTTCTACCCCAGCTATGAGTAAATAGCAGGATAGACCGGGTTCTGTAGCCTTGGATGGCAACTAGTTTACCACAGAAAGAAATGGCAACCTACTGCAGGAAAAAATCTGCCTTGTCAGTCATGTATTGAAAGATAAATGATTGCCTAGGCGTGTATTACGCATGAGTAGTAAAGATCTTTTTACCTTTTTTTTTTAATATGAAAATGTTTAGAAAATAAAAGATGGAAATAGGGGGGGAAAAAGGATTTATTAAACTTACTTTCCGTCCTCCACTGTAAATCCTGTTGCCATCAGGAGAAAAGAGAATGTGAGTTACTCCTCCTTGATGCCCTTGGAACATGCACATCAGATTACCAGCTGGTTCCCAATAGAGAGCAACTGAAATGCAAACACATTTACAACTGATCAAATAATATCTATTCCACTATTAGATATTTTAGAGAATTTATAGAAAACATGGACGGAACATACGAACAATAAGGAAGTCTTGAGGAAAACAGTAACATTTTTTTTTTTTTTTTAAATCATTTCACCCCAGGCAAGGTGATAATGTCACTAAGATATGGCTACTCGGTGTGAAAGAGAATAAGACTTTAGTGAGAAGAAAGAACAATAAAAGAACAGATTTCAGGAAAACCAAACATAACAACTGATGTTAGTTGGTTGATTTTTTGTTTAGTGGCATATCAACATCTCTATGGGTTCTGAGCATGCCACCATGTTTCTGCCCAGATAAAAATTGTGTGTACGTTTGCTCCTTTTTTATGGAAGAGCTAACATTGCTGGTGAGCTGGAAGTTATCTGGAAGTGGGCTATAACTGGCAAAGGGGAGTTGCAGTATGGAGTTACAGAGATGAGAAAAACTGTAGCTAATGAAAGAGACACAAGTCGATACCTGATCAGTATCGGCTGGGTCAAAGCAAAGAGGGGGTATGATGTTGAAAGATCCGAGACCCCTAATGAACCTCAGCTAGAAACATCACTGATGATGTGGTACCAAAGCATTAGATGTATTTTACAAAATGCTAAAATCTAAATATTTCAGAATAATTTTTTGGATTCAACTTGTGAATGCAACTGTATGCCTTCAACTATAGGTAAAATGTACTGTCCATCTTTTTATACATATTGTTTGTTGGTGTATATATATATATATATATATATATTGACCAACGAAGATCGGAATGGTATATATATATATATATATATATATATATATATATATATATATATATATATATACACGCATTTGTATGCTGAAATTCAAAGATCGGAAGTGTAGCAAACAGAGCATTTTTCTATTCTTTCAATGAATAATATTTTCTGTGTTTGCACATATATAAGTGTGGGGGGTCTGTAAAATATACTGTTCAAAGCTTTTATATATATTGTTTGTTGGTATATATATATATATATATATATATATATATGTTTAATAATAGTTTAGCAGACTTTTATTTTTAAGGGGAATTGTATCTCAGCTGTGATTTCCAGAGGTTGACCTTTGAGGTCAGATGCAAGCCAAAATAAGGAAGTCAATTTTGATTGGCTGAGCCAGTATGGGATTGATAGATAGGAGAAAGGTTTTTCAGAGGGTTGGTTGTTACACATCAAGCAAATGTAGACATGTTCTCTTTCATGTCTGAAACAGCTCCCCATTGAGGATGAACAACCCTACTGAATAGTTAGAAAATGTACACATCGATGTGAATAACAAAACACAATAAGTTAAAATTCCCCGTGTTGAAGCTATTTTATTTCTGGACTAAAAACAACTAACGATTACTGTCCATGAGAGAAGAATGCAACTTTATTATAGAATTGACACCATCATCCACAACCTCCCAGCATGGGGGGGGTGCTATGCAACATAGTTACATCTAGCTATTTCAACAGTAAAATAATGAGACTTGCCAATCTAGTGCAGACTAGAACAACTGCCATGAAAATATTTATAGAAAAGATGGAGGGAAGCCATGTCACAGTAGTAGGAAACTGACTGAAGCTGAGATGCCAGGTCAGAACCAATAATATTACAGACCTTTCTTTGAATTGTGTTGAGAATATGCAGTATCAGTAGCAGACCAGATATGGCAGCGATATTCAATGAATTTTTTTTTTAATCATTTCACACCAAACAAGGTGGAAGTACCACTGGTTCACAGGGGTGTTACATAGAGTGAAGATGAGAGAAAAGACTGCGTAAAGGGGGAACGAAAAAAAGATAGAAGATCAATGGGGTTCAAGACATCAGAAGATGGTGATTGATGTTGCATTTAAATTTTTGAAGATTGTAGCTATCAGGGAAGCAAGTAAACAGAAAAGAGTTCCACAGGCAGGAAGTGCAAGAAAAGAAGCTGTTGGAGTAGAAGTTATGGTTTCATTTAACTATGGATGAATGGTAGATATACAAATGTACAAGATGGATTTTGGCACAAAAAATTGTCTTGTATGACACAGGGAAGCAACTTTCCTGGTAGCAAACCTAGCAATTGACTCAATATAATCACTCCACTTCATGTCAGTGGAAAACATGCACCCACGGCAATGCAGAGAATTGCTCTTCTGGCAGTTAGCATCAGCCATGCTGATGGAAGGCAAAAAAAGAACAAATTTAAGACAAGTGATGCTTAGAGTTAAGGAATGGTTTGCACATTAACAAATTTATATTCGTTTGTAGTGAAAGAGATAATCAGGTACCCTGGAAAAAAGTTCGTATTTTGTGTGTGATCTGCCGAAGAAGGAGTACCAAAAAGTAGTCAGCAAAAATCTTATAGCGAAGAAAATGGCGACTTACCTCGTCAAACCAAGCGACAGCGCGTCACGTGTATTCTGTGACGAAAAAAGAAACAAGTCCGTCGCAGGAGCCGCTATAAGAGTAGTTTGATATGCAAATTATGGAGCATTCTATCCCAGCTGTCGACGAATGAAAAAAATGGGTTCTGCCGATAAAAGCAGTTGGTGTTCTCGATTCGGAGGAGGGAAATTCAGGCATTTTTGGCTTCGGCGTTTGTTAGAGAGTGAGTTATTTTTCCTGACTGGTTACATGCATTGGGATTCGAGATAGTACCGGCGAATCGAGTTTTCAGCATTTCTTTCTGCCCCCGATATTCGAGTCTGTACTTACGGTGATTTTTCTTTGTGTTGTGGAAGTAATCTGCGACAAATACTTCCTTTGCTTTCAGAACACTTACACTTACATCATTAAATGCAGCATAATCCTGAAAAATCTGAAGAATTTAAAAGAGAAAACTCTTCAGAAAAGAAATTGTCCTTGTCTATTATTTTAATAATAATAATAACATATAACAATGCTCTGTCTCAGAAACTAACAGTACAATGTTGTGTGGTTAAATACTGGTTTTAGAAAGTAGATACTAAACTTACTTCATCTCTGGCCCTTATTATTATAATTATTAAAGTTTTTGCTTTCATTTCAACTCAGGTTTAGAGGAGGACAAGTTAAAATAGAGTATTGCAAACTCCTGCTATATATTTAGAGATCCTTAATAAGATCCAAAGAATCTGCAATGTTATTGGTCATTACCTGGCATCTCAGCTTCAATCACTTACCAACCACCATAATGTAGCTTGCAGTACTTTTTCTATAAATACTTTCATGGTAATTGTTCTGATGAGCATTTCTCTATGGCACCTTGGCTCAATTTAAGCACAGTACTAGATTGATGGCAACAACTTAGCATTTTACAGGTGAAATGGCTAGATGCAACCATAACTTCTATGCAAACAGTTTCTTCTCTCACACTTCTCACTTGTGGAACTCTCTACCAGCTTCTTGCTTCCCAGTCAAGTTTGATCTTCAAAAATTTAAATGCAATGCCAATCGTTATCTTCTGTCTTCTTAATTCCTGTTCTTTTATTGTTTTCTCTCTTTAATAATGTTTTCCTTTTTCTTATATTCTTTCACTCTCAGTAAATTTCTGCACTTTAGTGGCTTTGTTGCCTTGTTTGTGAAATAATAAAAAACAAAAAACATGTAAACTTCAACATTTTCTATATACCAAGACACATGACCCAATGGATAAAGGTGTTGGTTGAGGTAATCCAGAACTTGAACTGACCCAAAGAGTTGAGAGTTCAATACCTGGCCACAGCAGAGGAAACAAAAACTTGGGGTGTTTAGCTACTAAAGGGAATTAATGGAGACTGAGATATCCCAAAAAAGTCATGGCACATGGAATTAGAACAATCTACCCCATGGACTAAATAGAGGGTTCAGATCGAAATTCCAACACATATCTCCTGAAGAAGGCCGAGGCATACAAAGGATGAAATGTCATAAATATGGCAATTAGTGTGTGTGTATATATATATATATATATATATAAATATATATATATATATATATATATATATATATATTTATACAAGGCAAAAGTCAGAAAAGTAATAGTAATAATGTAAAAAGTTCACAAATTAAGAATGGCATTAACACACAAAAGGGATACAGACAACTATTCACAGCGGTCTGACTTCAAGACAAGAGAAAAAAGTATAAAGCAGATGACATCAAGAAGTGGCTAGGAAGAAATCATGCATCAGTATGTTTTTGTCAATAAATTTTTTTTGGGGGGGGAGGTTGCGGTCATTCCTAGGAACCAAAAATTTAAGCATAACATATTTCATAAGTATTTAACCAAATTTTAATTACTATGACAGTGAATCTGCAAAATGCTTGGTAGAAATGCCCAACAAATGAAACTGACAAAGTTTCCAATAAGCATTAAGAAAAAAAAGAAAAAGAACAGGTCAAAATAATACTAAGCAAACAATATATATGCAAGACAAAAGTAAGCATAGCAACAGTAATAAGGTAAAAAGTTCACCAATAAGAATGGTGGTACTACACAAAAGGGATACAGTCAAGTGATTATCATGTTCTGACTTCAAGACAAGAAAGAACAAAATATGGTGAATGGGACTGAGAAGTGATCCATTTTATTGGTTAGGAAGAAATCCCAGCATGCATCTGTATAATTTGTCTATAAATTTTCTATCAATTTTACACAATAAAATTATGAGCAGAAGTTTCCTTGAGTTTCAAATTAGATAATAATCTCCAGTTATTTTCTGAGGTAATGTTTCCCTCCTGGAAAATAGTATAGAGCTAGTTTAATCTGGCACAAGGTTTCACAACTAGGGTACTAACATATCAGTTAACAAAATAGTTACTTGTTTTTCTTACCTTTTTAGTTTCAAGAGGTGGAAAAGGTGATGCCTAAATTTTCTATCAATTTTACACAACAAAATTATGAGCAGGATCAACAGGTACAACCTATACACACTGCAATAGGTGAGGGGGCTGAGTAATTTTCTTTTTTTTTCCTTTTTGTTTTGTTACCACCCATATATATAAATGTATGTAGCTATTGACAATAAATTTGACCATAAATGCCCATTAATCCTTGTGAGGATAATTACTAAATATGAATTGTTTTATTGATTTCCTCTTAATGAATTACTGTAGAGTAATTGGCCATGGCAAAAAATGTTCAATAAACAGTATTGATGAAGTTTCCAAGAAGAAATCCCATCATGTACAATCTGTCTGTAGACTTAGGAAGGGAGATGTTTTTGCAGTCGTTCCAACTAGATTGGGTCCAACACAAAATTTCAGCATCAATGACAAATCATTGTCAGTATAGTCATTTATTTCCAGTAAATAGCAATTTCCTAATTTTCTCAAAGTGGGCCAGCACAGGCAGGCAACAATGCACCAAATAAAGGGAAGCTGTGGGTAAGAAAGTTTATTTGTGAGAACAGAATTAAGTGATCTGCAAGAGCGTAGCTGGTGTTGTATCCCCTTTAGATATGTAAGTATGAACAAGTATATTAATATCCAAGTTGTTCCATTTCATGATTTAATAGCTTAAATGCTCGGCCTTTTCTGCTCTTTGAATTAATAATCATTCTCTTACCAATAATCGTTCCTAATTATTGCATAAGCCTTCATCTGCCATTAATGAACGCCTCATTATAAGTCGAACATATTGCCTTTGTACCCACTCACCTAATCCATGACATTGCCAGTAAAAGAATACGCTTAAATAGCTTGTGACAGAACAGTATTGGAAGGATTAGATTCTTGCCATTTCCAAGGACATTAGCATAAGTGTGATATCAGGTGACTTGAATTTTTACACCAATTATTCCATTATTTTCATAAGTTCCCCACCCCCCGGTTATGAATAAGATCTGTTCCAAAGTATCTTCAGGTAAAATTTAAAGGCAAATAAGGACATCTACATATTGTAGTCAAATGTTTTTCTTAGTATTTAGTAGATATTTTAACTTTCTTTTCACAAAAACAATTCAGTAACATTATCAAATAAACTGAAATATCTTAATAATAATAATAATAATCATCTATATAAATAAAATGCAGTGTATGTCTGTCCATTTATCAATCTCAGTGAATCATCAACAACCTGAAGTAACAGGTAATGACTACTGTAGTTACGTGCAATTAAAAAAATTAAATAAATAACTCATTTAAAGTTAAATTGAAATATCAAACAAAATGAAGGTTTTAAAAAGCAATTCTTTATTAAAGGTTTAACTTTAATTTCATTTTTCATTGTAATTGAAATTGATACTAATTAAATTCTTCATTATTTACATTGCTCAGACTACCTATATATAATACCTCATCTCAGAAATATAGACAGATAATTAAATTCTTATTAAAACTTAAAGAGGGGTATAGTATATTGCTCACGTTTTATTTTTTTTCTAGCACATATACATATTTGGAATATTACATCGTTCAGATTCCCTAACGTCTTTTAAGAGTGAAGAGATCATAAAGAATTTTGAAAGAAAATTAAAATTGGGGGTCAAATAAATGTAAACAAACTATAGAGATCGGTTGCATATATACGAAGAAAGATTATGCCAAATTAAAGTGTTGATTAAAGATAAAGTAATTTTTTTTATTTCTAAATTCTTATAATTTTTACATATATAGAATGCCGAAAGCTAAAAAGCTCTCCACAAAAGCTAGCCTAGAGTCTGCCCGAAAGGCGGCTTCTAGGTTAGTAATAATAAATGGAAATTTTTTAAAAATCTAGCACATAAAAACGTTAATAATTTTAATGTTTCCTGTTTAGGATTGGGTTTCCTTCTATAGTCTTTTTCAACTCTCAACTTCTAACACATCTGCCTGAACTCTGAAATTATATATAATTATTTCTTTAAAAATATGATTTCATTGCTTTTAAATAATCCAAAGTTCTTTAGTATTTTTGTTATTATTTTTAAAAAAACAGTGCTCGATACAAAAGTAGAGCCTAAATATAATTATTTATATATATATATGTAAGCAAATATATGGATATAGATCCAACAGTATGAAGAAAAATATACGGTAAAAAAACAAACAAAAATGCTAATATGCTAATATGCAATTATGCTGTTTTAATGTTAATATAATGTCAACGCACGGTGAACACTAGACCTGGCATCTTTAATATTTCCCCCTTTCCTAGCAAGATTAATGCTCGACAAACGTACATATAAGTTTTAGATTAAAATAAAATTCTTTTCATTTTTCATTCAAAATACTATATTTTAGGAATACGTTTTCACAACATCGCCAACGTGATCATATTGAAACGGAACGCTGATCTTGAAAAATTTCAGTTGTCTGTTTTGATTAGTCTTACTCTTATGTCCATTGTCTTTTCATGTTGAATTAAATATAGTCTAATGTTAATTATGTTTTATGAATATGTCCTGAAGATGGTCTACTAGACCGAAACGTCCAACGTTGACATTATATTAACATTAAAACAGCATAATTGCATATTAGGATTTTTGTTTGTTTTTTCTGTATATTTTTCTTCATATATATATATATATATATATATATATATATATATATATATATTCTCAATACGAGTAGATAGGTTCACAATGGTCTGTTTCATACTTCTTTCCAGTCTTTTAAACAAGAGTAGAGGCTTATCCCTTGTTCAATGTTAAGTACTGGTTTTCTAAAGTCTCTTCATTCTGTCAACAAATCTATCTTTTCTAATCCCAGACATTAAACTTGCATTTTAATCAATTGGGGTTTATGAAGCTTGAGTTTTTTCTTATTAACATTTCATTCTGCATGGTTGCCACAATCATTTCTGTATCCACCAGTGGGGGTGATTGGTCCTCCAAGTTTCATTGGAGCCTTGTTAGCCATCAGTATTTCGAAAATTCCTCCTTAGTTCCGTTTCCATCTCTCATGGCATTGATAAAGAGATTTAAAAGAAACAACTGCATCAGAAATGAGGACATCCTGCAAAGGACCAGCTGACAATCATTGATGAAGACAGTTATTCCAGTTATAGTTGTGGTCCTGGATTTGATTGGGAAAGGTTCTGATAGCCTTATTGAAGATATCCCTGACAGTCCAGGTCTTCAGAAAATATGAAAAATTGTTCTTACAATCACAGCTCACACCCTATGGAGGACTTTAACTATATAAAATGTTCACAGTTTTTTTTTTACTACAAAAACGCGCTGGGAAAAATGTCATGGTGTTATTTCTAATTTTAAGTCGATGGTTGGGATACAGGAAGAAAGGAGTATGCAACAGAAATTAAAAGAAATAGTAATAATAATAAAAGTAATAATAAAACTACAAATAGTAGTATACTAAAGAGAGAGAGAGAATTTGTTTGTGTTGGTATACAATACTCTAAAAAACATGAAAGAAACAATTTAAATGGTTAAAAAAATAATGAAGCTATATCTGCCTGGCATTAGCTTAAACTAACACTTTTTCCCCCCTATATTGTAACCATTTCACTCAAAACTTGTATTTTCTTGATTTAAGATGGAAACTTGGAAATTTTCCAACATATTTCAGTGAAGTTTTCACTTTCCAAAATTATAGTTTAGGTCAAATTATGACATTAATAATTGGATGAAGCAGAAGATAGTGATGGAGAAATGGCTTCTGTTGAAAATGATGTGTCTGGTGCAATGTGCATTTGTTATTACAAATCATTGAATTTAACTCAAATTTTTAATATGACAGTTTGTAAGTTGTCTATAATTCAGATGCCTTAAACCAGAAATTTACTTTACAAAAATGAAGTAGAAACCAAGATTGTTAAATATCTGTTATGCCATTATTTTTATTATAAGATTTTATCTTATAAGTCTACAATTCATTTAATACTGCTACCACATCTACTCTGTTGATTATGCTATGTATTTAGAGATTCCTGATTAAATACAATGAAGAATCTGCAATGTTATTAGTCCTGACCTGGCATCTAGGTATCAGTCACTTTCCCACTGCTGTAATGTAGCTTCCCTGTACACCTTTTCTATAAATATTTTCATGGTAATTGTTCTAATTAGATTTCCTTTTGGTACATCCATTAAACATGGTATGTGGAACTAGGACAGTCTACCCCAGTGAGCGAAATAAAGGGTTCAGTTCGACATTCCAACCACCTGAAGAAGGCCAGAGTGTACAACTGCCAAAACGTTGTGATAAACATGGTGACAAAGATGAGGACAATAGTCCAAATAATGTAAATAGTGCCCAGACATTAAACTTGCATTTTAATCCATTGGGGTTCACGAAGCTTGAAATTTTTTCTATTTAACATTTCCTATTAACTTTAATCTGTATGTTTGTCACAATCATTTTTATATCAATAAGTGTCAAGATTTTCTCTTTGGCAACCAGAACATGGTGAAAACAGGAGGAATAACCTATGGAAAACAAATGCAGAATATCCTGATCCTAAGTAGAGTACTCAGATACTACACTGATTATAGGCAGAGGGATGGGTAATGAAACGTTGATCCTGACTACATATATATTACACTGATCCCGGACATAGGGATGTTTAGTGAAGTTTTGATCCTAGCTAAACAGATACTACATTGATGCTAGGCATAGAGCTGGGTAGCAAAACTTTGATCCTAAGTAGAGTACACAGATACTATACTAACCTAGATCAAGAGAGGAGTAACACTTTGCTTCTTGGCAGAGTGCACAGATACTCTGATCATATATAGAAGCACCAATCCTTATGTAAGTAATTCTATTATTTTTGATGGGTACTATGCTAGTACATTATAAACAGATTTTTCATAACCATGGACAGACTTGACACCTCTGATTTTAGAGTATTTGAATAAAAAGTGGATTTGGCTGTATTTGGCAAGCCGAGATCTGAAGTAGTCACAGGTCAAAAAAACTTGACTACAGCTTTTTTTCCTGTTTTTTTCTATTTAATATTTTTACATCATATACGACCTGACATCTTTCTTTGAAAGAAAAAGAAATTATTGCTGGACTGTCTGTAGATATTCAATATTCTTATGTGCACCAAACTTCTTGTGGCATTCCACTATTAGATGAAGTCAGAACTTATGCCAAAATGTTCTTTATCAATATATGTGCAGATTCTTGTCATAAATCCAATTATTTGATTTCCTTTGGGGACTGCTACCAATACACGTCTAGGTAGTTTGAAATCATTGGATATGACACACCCATCATTTGGCCCAGACTGATTATTTCCCTATTATAGTTTTTGTACAATCAGTACATGGCCCATAAAAATGTAAAGCAAACACAACCCATTAAAAATATAGAGTACACAACCCACTGAAAACCAAGCAAATAATTCATTAAAAAATGTTTATATAAACCATTAAAAACAACACATTTAAAAACAAATGGTATAAACAAAATGTATTGAAAACAAAATGTATCCTGCTCATTAAAAACAAAGCAAATATAACCCATATTAAAAAATAAAAAGCATGCAACCCACTGAAAGACAAGTGTAGACAACCCATTATAAATAGTGTAAGCAAACAATTGAAAACAAAGCATAGAGAAGCCATTAGAAAAAAAAAAAAATATGCAACACAAAGTGCATAAAACTTAATAAAAAAATGAAAAGTATTTCATCCATTAAAGCAAAGCAACTATAACATAACAAAAATAAAGAGTATACATTCCATTGAAAATCAAATGTAGACAACTCATTAACTGTATACAACCCATTAAAAACAAAGTGTGTACAATCCAGTAAAAATAAGTTGTATACAACCCATTAAAAAGTAAGTGTATGCAACCCATTAAAAACTAAGTGTATGCAACCCATTAAAAACAAAGTTGTATACAACCCATTAAAAAACAAAGTTGTATACAACCCATTAAAAACAAAGTTGTATACAACCCATTAAAAACAAAGTTGTATACAACCCATTAAAAACAAAGTTGTATACAACCCATTAAAAACAAAGTTGTATACAACCTATTAAAAAGAGATTACATTCATTAGTTCCACCAGTCCTCACCTTCACAGTTAAGACCCACTATACCATAAACATTGTAACGAACCACCCTCATTCCCTCCATATTTCATTATCTTTGCTATATACCCACATAATCCCTACGTATTCTATTAGTGAGACATAAATTCCATTCAAGCAGCTTCTTCCCATGAACCACTGCTTCTTGGAACTGACTCCCAAGAGGTTGCTTCCCCGATTACTACAATCTTAATCTGATCAAGTCTAGAGTTAATTGTTATCTTCCCAAATATCCACATTACTCTGTGACATTCTACCTTGAGTGGCTCTTGGGGATTGTACAGGGTGAGCATTATTATAAAGAAAAAAATGTAAAATGTATGCCGTACATGTGCATATAAATCTTGGCATGTGAATGTGATTTTTATCTAAATAATCTTCGCCAAATTAGAGGTATGTGTTATATTTGACCACAAATATGGTAGTTATCAAACAAGTCAAACTATACTTTGAGAATTTTTCACTCAGTGTTTATTTTCAGCTTTCACTCTTCCATTTCATGTTCCCAGATTGGACGCCATTTGATCCATTCACCTTTCAGCCCTTTCCAAGAGTCTTGGGAAATGTCCCATAAATCTGGTTGCAGAGTTCTTCATCTTAATCATACAGATGCATTCTTTTCCTCAAGTATCTTCTTTACAGGTTCGATGTCATCACAACTGATGCTGTTACATCATAGTTTCTAATCAAGACAGGAAGAGATATTAAATTTAGATCATTTTCATCAACAATCCTATAACTTTTTTTAGAGTAATGCATACTTATTTACTAAGTCTGTCACTTGTTATAATAGTAGGGCTCCTATGAGGAATGAACCAACGACATTTGTGAACTTATCTGTAAGATATTAATTGAAATTAGCTGTTTATATACAAAGATGGGTTGATTAATTTACTTTTTATAACTTATCAACCCTTTGTGGGTTATTTGAAGCTGAAACATATTTGGAAGAATAATTCTTTTTTGTTTTTCTGAGTGAATATTTCTTATAGCCTAGGGAAGATTACTGAATAGAATAATCACACAAAGGTTGGTAATGACCGATAATACTTAGGACAAGAACAACTCATATAAGATTTTGCAAGCAGCGCATAGAAGTAGTCAACTGCTTGAAGTGAGTCAAGTGAATTCCACAATGAATCTCCAACTGCAGACCAACATACAGTATTTACCACTGTATTTATGTGAATGGGGACATACCATTATCGTCCGTTGGTATGCTACAACAATATTGCATTAACATCCCCCCCCCAGATTTAAATCCTACTATTTAACTCGTAGCTGGGAGAGAAGAGAGGAAGTTATACATTTCCCAAAGTTACTTGCAAGGAAGTGAATGGAACGAACCTGACTAGAATTTGAACTTGGATCTCTAATTTCTCATACCAAGACACTCGTTACATCCCCCCCACCCCATACATCCTTCCATGTAAGAGCCACATGCAATAAAGTTCAGAGGGTTGAGAGCCACAAATCATGAACAAAATTTATATGTATGTTTTTTTTGTTACATACACATGTGACCACTCTCACTCCCCACCCTCAGTGCATCCAAATCTTTAATCCCCTTACCCATGATCCTAGTCTTCTGGCATTCCTCTGTAACCCTTGTTAATCAGAAATTTCTTCAATCCCTCTGCCTTCCACCATTCCTCCTCTCAGCACTAAAGAACAATGTCTCACTTCGATCTAGGATTATAATTAGGATTTAAATTCTTAGATTAATTCTTACATGAATATTAAACTTATGTTTTAATCCACTGGGGGTCTCAATTTAGACCCAGTAAATTATAAAGCATGAATTTTTTTTTTATTCACCTTTTATATTAACTGTGATGAAAAAAGGAGCTCAGCCAACATATTTCCATGAGCCATATATTAAAGGTCAAACACCCGTATGTGGCTCACGAGCTGCAGTTTGGTTATACCTGTTATAGGTCTTTCTAATAATGATCGGAGTTTCCTTCTAATTTTTTGTTTTAGGTAGTGTAGAATGTTAAAATCTCGATTATACCATTACTTTCTCTTCTAGTTCCATGTACTATACATTTTAGGCTGATGTTCTTTTCCCTATTAGCTTACAACAATCCAAAAATTGCAAACTCTGCTTGGAGGAAAAAAATAGCTATAATTACCTTCTGAGACCATAACAAACTACTAAATAAATGATCAGAACTCATCTCAAAATGCAGACACTAAAACAAATTTTTACTACATTACTTAAAAATCGAAAACTGAAAAGAATAAATAAATATATAAAAACAAGTGAATTAAACCAAATAAATAAAGTAATGCACAAATTAAGAAACCACTCCTGCCAAAATAACCATTAGAATATACTACCCATAATGCAACAGACTACCTACAATGCATCACAGACCCGGATAACTTATATACGCTCTTTATATGCTCTTTAGCGCTAGAGGACGTCGTCAGTCGGGCGACACTTGTGCTTCTGCTTGGAAGAACTGGGTTCTGTGGTGAGCTTCCCGGCCCTGTATTTCCTGCGTCTCACCAGGAGGATTTCATGTGCGCTGCATCTGGCTAGTTTCCATTTGACATTTCATTTTGGCTTGATGGATTTTTAGGCTGTGTATATTCTTGCATTTTTTCACGCATGAGCAACGCATAATCATTGTCTGTGGGTATGAGGCTTGATTCGTCTCCAGTTGGTCCATCCTAATAGGGATCTCATTCTCCCACCCTCTAGGGATCCCTTGGAGGCGTTTATTATTTTGTGTGTCTGTAGCAAAAAGGTTGATCTGCATACCGGGTAGCTAGCCCAGGAATGCTTTAATTTGTGGTCTCTCCTCACTATCAATTGACTTTCTAATTTGTCATCTAGTCTATTCCTCGTAGTCATCCGGCCTTTCCCGGATGTCACTGTTTTAACAGGGGAAAGAATTACTTTGACTATACGCTCTTTAGTGCTAGAAGGCGTCATCAGTGATGTTCTGAATTGGGTCATTGGGCAGTTTTGGGTCTTTCAGGTATATATAAATAATAAAAAAAAAAAAATCACAATGCATGTAGCCTAATGATTGCATTTAGCATGAAACAGTCAGTCACCTATGAGTGCTGACTTCAATGTCTACTTTTTTATATATATATATATAAATATATATATGAATAAAGGAAAAGAGAAAACTTTCTGAAATAGTGCATTTTGTTCTCTGATGGACTTTATCAAGTTAAATGTAAGGATTTTATTTTGCAGTAGGATTTATAAACAAAAGTAAAAATGTTAGTTTTTAAATTTAAGAGCGTTCATAAATATAATTCAGACTAATAAAATGTCAAGGTAAATTATAGAGGATGCCAAGTAATGTAATTTAATGTCTGATAAACGTGAATAAATATTGCTGAATTCTTTTTTTGTATATAAATGTAATTAATATGTATAATATTTTAGTTTGGGATTAATTTATGTATTATACATCTTAAAGTATAGAAGGTTATGAATTTTTATAGAAATAAATTCAACCCCCAATTTCAATCTAAAGAATACCAGACTTATTAAAAGAGAAGCTATCTTAGAAAGATAATTCTTTAGATTTCCACTATTGAATCTTATCAAAATATAAATCTCTATGCTAGATTTTCTAAAATATCTCCGTTCCTGAAAGAATAACTCCTTTTCCAAACCGAAATACATGACTATAAAAATAAATAATAAAAAAAGAAAACAGTTAAATTCCTAACCTTCTATTATTTAAAATATATGTGATAAATTAGTACCAAACTAAAGTAACCTAAATATTAATTACATTATATAAAAAAAAATCAACAACATTTACTCACTTTTTATTTAAGTAATTCGTTGGCTAAGATAAGTTTTCCTTTTGACTTTATTTATATTGTCTTTTCACAGATCTATTTTTAGTTATGCCTGAAATTATACACACACACATATATATATATATATATGATAAAATATGGTTTTAAGGTATGCTATATTTATGGGTTAAAGTATTCAATACCAGGAATAGAGGTTATATAAATATAAAAGAGTATATTGAAGTAAACACCCAGACGCAATAGTTTGTTTCATGCTAAACACAATCATCACGGCCTGATGATTGTGTTTAGCCTGAAACAGACTGTTACTAGTAGTGTTGAAACAAAATTGCAATTTTTGTAGTAATGTTATAGCATGCATAATATTGAATAAATATTATTTCCTCTACTCAGTATTGAGCACTCTTAAGAATAGTGGTTTTAGTTATTGGAATTTTATTCTATTTATATCAATCCTGTGTGAGTGTATGTATATATATATATCTCTATCTATAAAAGGCAGGATGTGTGCGTGTGTGTGTAACGAATGCATAGCCGCAATTTTCAACAGATTTGCACCAAAATTTACATGCACATGCTCCAAGTTAGTGGGAAGGCCAAGACTGACTTTGCATTTCCCAACTCACATTGATAGTGGAAATAATCGATTTTTTCATGCTTCTATGGCAGTTTTCATGTAGTTTGTGGCCATTTTGTACTGGCCAGAGTGAGAGCCAATAGCTGGCTACCACAAATAGGCAGGAAGATTCTATTGGCCAGCATGAGAGCCAACAGCTGACTGACACATATGTTAACTAGCATGCTAGCATGCAAAAAAAATCGATAGCTACATTCGTCACAAGTGGGAAAAATTTAAATCTGCATAGCACTTTACTCAAATTGGTTCATTCGCTTGCTTAAACTCAACGTTGATTCTGATTCTGCAGAACTGGGTTGGGTGTGAAAAAGTATTTGTTGTTAACATTCTTTTTTCATTCGGTTTTTCCAGTTACGAGTCCTTCTTTAAAGCTGATCGTTTTGTGTTCATTTTGTTTAGTTCTTAGTAACAGATTTAATGTTTAGTATAGAGCTGATGACAAATATGGCGCCAGTTTACATTGCACAGATCAGTACGAATATTTCAGTAGTTATACAGATCAGTGTTGCCAACATTGTGTGAAAATTTTGCGTGAATTGATTGGACGGTTTTTGAAATCTTAGAAAAAAAAGTTATCTCGATAATAATTTGGCACGCAGTGTATGTATATATATATATATAAAGCTAGGATGTGGTCTGAAGCCATGAATGGCAACCTTCCCAGAAATCATGACTCTATAGAAACACTTGGTGGATTTAGGCTAATGTGAGTGTCTGAACTGGGCCTCAGGTAGAACCCCTGGTAGTATAAAACCTTGCCTCCAATCATTATGACAAGAGCTCCTTTGTCAGGCAGGACAACAACCTTGCTATGTGTGAAATTAATCTTGGTTCTTCTTCAACAAAAAACAAAAAAAAAAACTATATATGCATGCCTTTGCAATTTTGTAGTGCCAGATTATAAGCTCTGATAAAGGACAATCTTCTTTAAGACTTATTGGATGAATTCAGTTAAAGACCTTTTTTAATCATTGATCTGCAAAAACAGCTGCATGCAGATGATGGTTTAGACATTTCTAAACAAGTTTTGGCGCCATGTATACATCAGATATGAAGAAAATAATTATAAGAACATGACATTTCAGATCAATTATATCGGCAGCAAGATCTCATTTTACATTTGAAATTGGCTAGATGCAACTGTAAGTTCTATGCTAACAGCTTCTTTCCTTATTAATCTTGCTTGTGAAACTCTCTTCTGGCTTCTTGCTTTCCGGTCAAGATCGATCTTCAAAAATTTAAATGCAATGCCAACTGTCATCTTGTCTTTTGCTCTTTTATTGTTCTCACTCTTTAATAATGTCTTTCCTTTTCTTATATTCTTTCATACTCAGTAACCCCTGCATCTTAGTGACTTTATTACCTTTAAAATGATTAAAAAAGTATTGTGGCTTTGTAGTATCTTACAGTGGGAGACGAGAGTAACCCTAGTTTGGCCTATCCTTCCTTATCTCCTAAACTAAATCAGTTATAACCGATCTAGACACCAAAGGATTCCAAGTGCTTGGAATTTATTAATTCAACATTGTAAAATTTTATAAAGGATTCAGGATAGATGCTATCACTACTCCCATTTCAATTCCAGACCTGCTTATTAATCTTTACACTACAGCAAGCACTCTTGCCGTGGAATAAGCTCTACAGCAGAGATGCTTAACCTGGGGTTCATGGATTTCTGTACAATCACTGAAGATAAGCCTTGTCAAGCCTGGTCAGTACCTAGATGGTGACCGGTTGGGAGTATCAGGTACTGTAAGCTTGGTGTGATGAATAATGGTTCGGAACTGATGGTCAGAGAGCTAATTTCCAATTCCCGTTGAGTTCATTATATACACTTACATGCAAATACCCTTGGGAAAGTTATTGATATATATATATATATATTGAATAAATATTATTTCCTCTACTCAGTATTGAGCAGTCTTAAGGAATTTTATTCTATCTATATCAACCCTGTACTTGTGTATTAGCTGGCCACTCATATTCAAGGATACCTGTCTACTAGGGTGGCTAGCCAATCCCTCTTGCAGACTCTCGCTCAGGCACATTTGTGTTTGTTCAACACCCACAGAGCCAACCTGTGGTTTATACTGCAACTATGCTGAGCAGACCTTAATTATAGTTTCTGTGATAGAGCATGTTATGTAGAATGATCAACAATCTGAACAACACCAGCACACTTAAACCCTCGGTCACGATGACTTGTGACTTCATCCTAGCACAGCTATCGACGACCCCCAAGTGTCCCGTCTACCCAATTTCACTCACAAAGCTTGGGTCAACCCATGGTATGGTTTCCTTGGGAAAGGTATGAATCCACCTCTTATCCCCCCCCCGTAGCCATGGGTTAATTAGTAAGACTTGTATAACTAAACCATTAATGAAAAAAAAAAAAAATTCTTACAATCTAAAAAATATTTTCTAGCTTCAAATAACCTGTAAAGGGTTGATAAGCCATAAAAAACAAATCAATCAATAAAAAAAACAATTTCTGGGAAAGAGTACATAATCTGGAGTGATCTACAGTTGAACAAGACTAATTATTTTTTTTTTATTGTAATCAATTCACTTCAAGCAAGGCGATAATGCCACTAAGCTACAAGGGGGCTACTGGGAGTGAAAGAAAGTGAGAAGACTTTAGAAGGAACCAGAAACCCAATCCTAAACAGGAAACAAGGGATAAACATCTACTCCTGTTCAAAAGGCCAGGAAGGAATGTGAACCAGACGATAGGTGGACCTATATACTCCTATTAAATTCCCTCAAACCCTCAATCATGATGATGTGTCATTTGTGCCAGCATTGAGGGCTTCCGAACAGTTTTTTTCTGCCCAATTTTACTTCCAATGATTTTGTCAAACTTTCATGGTATAATTTTCAGGCACTTCTCAACATGCCACAGGTTGCAGCCATTTCCTCCTGGCAGATGTTATGAAAGGGGGGCAACTCACTGACAAATCAACCATGGTAAGATTTGAATCCAGGTCTCATGGTCAGAATGCTAACGTTCGACCATACATCCACTCTCTTCCTATATATGCTTTCCGTATTTGCTGTTTCAATGGTGATCACGGAGCAAACGCAGATAAAAGCAAAGTTTTTAAGTACTGATCTTCAAAGCAAGAAAGCAGCCCCACCCAACTTGTTTCTAACCCATACTCTCTTCACATTTTTAGCGTTAATAGCTTCGTTCCTGTTCTGGCTCAATCAATCCATAAGCTTCAATTTTGACTGCTATTGACTTGTCACATAATATTGAGAGGATAGATAAACTATTTTATAGAGATGTAAAAAAAACAAAGAAAATTTAGTGTGCATGGTTGTCCACTCAGCAAAGAAGAGAGAGATTAAAGTGTCACCTTCAATTCTGTTGGTGCAATGTCAAAGTTCAAAAGAACATATATGTAGCCACCAGTTTCTGACCATGAAGCAGAACACAGATAAAAAGATTTACTGTTTATGTGAAAAAACAGATATACAAATGAATGATGAACCGAATGATGCAGGCTGTATATCACAGGCAGCAAAAGAAAAACATAAAAATCCCGACTGGGGATCATGTGATCCAGACTTAGATTTGGACAGGCAGACAGGTAAGAGACACACACTGACTGACAGATGAGAGAGTGAGACACACACAGTGAGTGGCAGACTGACAGGTGAAAGAGATACACTGAGTAGCAGACAGGCAGATGAGACACACACATACACACTGAGTGATAGACAGGCAGGAGAGAGAGAGAGACAGACACACACACACACACACACACAGACTGAGCAGCAGATAAGGAGATGAGAGAAAAACATACACTGAGTTGATAGACATGTAGATGAGAGAGACACACACGCACTGAGTTGCAGACAGGCAGATTTGAAAAACAAACACACACACACACACACACACTTGCAGAGACAGATGAGAGACACACACACAGAGTGATTAGCAGATAAGGAGATGAGAGAAAAACACACACACAGTGACAGACATGCAGAAGAGAGAGAGAGAGACGCACACAGAGTTGCAGACAGGCAGATTTGAAAAACACACACACAGAGTTGCAGACAGGCAGATAAGAGACACAGACACTGAGTGGCAGATGAAAGATACAGACACTAATGCACACTGGCATATATACAGAAAGGTAACTTAGGCTGAGAGACAGTCAATCTAGAGTGAATGTGCATGAGAGATACAGGCTATCGAGAGAGAAAGTCTGGCAATTATGACTAAGAAACAGACAAGTGATTCCAACAGAGAGTCAGGCAGGTGATCTAGACTGAGGGACAGGCATGTGATGCAGCCTTAGAAACAAGCATGCGATAAAGACTGAGGAACAGGCGCGCGATAAAGACTGAGGAACAGGCGCGCGATAAAGACTGAGGAACAAGCAGGTGATCCAGCCTGAGTGGCAAACACAAAGACAGACAGGAAATTAGGACAGAGACTTAAACAAATGAAGCTTCCAAATGAACACACAAACTAATTCACATGTTCAATAGGCAAAGTCTTTTGATTGGCAAACAGACAGACAAGTCATCTGACACCCAGATAACAACTTCAGGTCAATGGAAAAACTAAATATTAATAGAGACTGCAAATCAAACTTTATAAAAGATTTATAAATAAATTTTAGATCAGTAAGTAAAAGATTAGCAGATAGCAAATTGGTCAAAATAGAGAAATTGCATTATCTCCACGCGAGCCGCGTTTGCTATTCCATCTCAAAATAGCAGATAAATGATAAAAATTCAAAGCATACACACACAAGCACACCTTAGAGAAACAATTATCTTGTGAATCATTGTAATAATAAATTGATGGTGTGTGCTTTTCCCTTGTTCGGGAGGGCCACACTGGCACTGGGCCACAGCCTTGTTTTCATAGTTCGCAAATTAAGGCCAAAAAGAATGTAATTGACTGCCCAACTGACATTGATAAAAACTACAGACAAAACAATTTTACAGTTTTGTTATAATGGAAAAACACTGACCAACACTGAAATCTATTGAAACAAAAAAAATATTATTATTCTTTTCTTTTTTTTTTCCCCCCACTTCTCTTGATTACCTTTGGACTGATGCCCAGTAAGGTAATTATTTCTGTTTCAATGAAATAAATCAAGAACTATTCCTTTTCGGAATTGGTTCATTGTAAAGCTTTGATGATTTACAAAGTGAAAATATAATGTGAAAAAGAGTGGAAGTGAAAAAGTAAGGAAGATGGAAAATTAACATGTAGATTAAGACACACATGTACACACACTCAAGTGTGTGTGTGTGTGTATGTATGTATGTATATATATATATATATATATATATATATATATATATATATATATATGATGTATTTTTCCAATAAGTACCATGCATATATAATATATAAATAATAATATAAAATAATATATATATATATATATATATATATATATATATATATATGTGTGTGTGTGTGTGTGTGTAAAATGTGTGTATGTATATATATATATATATATATATATATGCAATTTTTATATGTATTATTTATATATTATATATGCATGGTACTTATTGAAAGCGCTCAATATCAGTGATAGCGCTTAACATATTTAGTTGGATTGATGTGAGTTTGTGACCCTGGGTCAGCTGATAATCACAAATAGCATGAACCCCAAAGTCACAAACTCACTTCAATCCAACTATATATATATATATATATATATATATATATATATATACACAAGCACGCATGCACACACAGACTGCAATGGATAAATTATCATCTAAATTACACAAAAATGAAAATAACACTGACATCTCATTTTAACAGATATATTTACCAAAATTACACAAAAAAAATCTTGTAATACTAAAGAGTAAATTTATTCAATAAAATCACCATTGGCTTCAACCATGGCCTCCAGATGACTTTGGAATCTCCGACAACTCTTCTGGACAGTCTCTTTGTTTAAGTTGGTGAATGCTGCCACAATCTTTGCCTTTAGTTCATCTTTGGTGTTAAAGGAGTTTTGTTGGTCTCTCGCTCAACTGCAACCTACACATAATAATCAGGTTGTAGTCTGGGGGGTTAGATGGACAGATATAAGGGGTATGTCGTCACAGAAATTGTTTACCAGCCATGACTGGGTTCTTCTGCTTGTGTAGCAGAGTGCATAGTGCTGTTACCAGACATAGGGTCTTCCAGCAGCCATTCTCTTGCCCCATGGCAGCACTACCTCCTCAAGAAATGACATGCTGTACTGCTTGGCATTCACGCTGGAAGCTCCAATACAAACATTTCAGAAAGTTTGGGTGTCAACCTGAGGACAGTGCAGAGGATTCAGAAAGAGTTGATAAGAAAAGAATTCCCAATTTTGTTGGTGAGGATCTTAGACTCAACATGAAGGCCTACATCAAGTGCCTTGAGGAAGTGGTACTGTTACCCAGGGTCAAGATTAAAGCATTGGTTTGTGAATTTGGTGATGCAGTGATTGTGAATTTAATCCCTGGGCTATACTTGGACTCAGTAGAAACAGGGCAAGCAATAATTGAACCGTACTAAAAATAAGAACTAGAAAAGATACCTCCCTAGACATGGGCAATGGAATGAGAATAGCCTGGTTCTGTAGATTAAATAAAGGGTTCAGTTTTAAATTCCTTGTATGTTACCCAGATATATACATCTGATGAAAGCTAGAGAACACAATGGACGAATCATTGAGACACACAGCAATGGCAAAGATGAGGAGAAGAATGTGTAAATAGTGTAAATAATGATAACGCCTCATTCCAGAAATTCAGACAAAAAAAAAAAAAACAAGCATTCTACAAAAGACTGAGTGGGGAAGAGAGAGATTAAATAGGAGGGACAGAAAGGAACAAAAAAAAAAAAAAAAAGAGAAATGGTGCAAAAGAGAGAAGTTGCTGAGAAAAATGGAGTTGAGGAAAAGAGTGAGAGAAAATGTGAAGGAAGAAACAAAGTGAGCAAATGGTAAGAAAACAGAGAGAAAGAAGATAGGAAGCCACAAGAGAAAGAGGGAAAAAAATGGTGGGGATAGGATAGCTAAAGAAAAAAAAAAAAAAAAAAAACAACATACAATAAGAAATTGTGAAAATACTCACTTTCTTTGGAATAAGACCCTGTAGCATAAAGATTGTGGTTCACTGGAGATGGAGTTATACATGAGATAATACCAGCTTGTCCGCCACTTTTTTTAACTGGAAAAAAAAAAAAAAAAAAAGGCTACATTTGAATGTTTCTGTTCACAAATATATAATTTTGCCATTTCTAAAACTTTTTACAGAGCAAAAGTCATGAACAATGCAATTTTTCATGATGAACAATAACAATTTTTTTTTTTTTTTCCTGGTGCTTTACTGTGAATACAAATTATTTTTATCGATTCTATAAAGGAATTTGAATAAGTTTTATCTTCATAAAAAAAAAAATAATTTTTTCCCCTGCATAATATTATGAAGATGGATTTTTATACAAAATCATGCAAAAAAAAAAAATAAAAATCAGTAAGTACAAAAAAGAAAAATATTAAACACTAAAAAAAAAAAAAAAAAGATTCTTTCATTTGGTTATTTTAAAATTTTAAAAAAATGTTATGTCCCTTCAGGGTACAGGCGGTCATGGCTCTCCACAGATTCCTTTTCTCTATTATCTATGAATTTTCATGTTTTCTGGAGAAAGATAGTTTTCTTCTCCGGTTCTGAACTCAGTTTTCCTTCTCTTAGACTGGTTTCCACCCAGTCTGCTATGCTATTTAGCCCATAGCTGGGCAAGAAGAGATGGATTTATGTCTTTCCCAAAAGTATTAGTGCAAAAGTGAATGCAACAGACTAGCCCAGAATTTGAACTTGGTTTGCTGAGACAACTTTTGTGCTGATATTCATTACACTACCGACACAACATCCTAAATTATAATTAAAAAATTGAAAGAAATTTTACTAACCTGCTTACCAATAGATATATATATATATATATATATAAGTGAAAATATATAGAAAATAGGAACAAAAATTTCACTTGAAGATGGAACGGAGCCCATTTTACTTTCAACTCAATTTAATTTAAAGGATTATATTGAAGTTTTCGGCTCTTGTTTTGAAACATGAGACCTCTTATGTAGCGATTTGGAATCATATTTTTAAATAAATAATTATATATATATATATATATATATACATACATGTGTGTGTGTGTGTGTGTGTGTGTGTGTGTAAATACACAGCAAATTCTCTTTTCGGCACATCTGATTGAATAAATTACAAACATTATGTCCGCTAATTTTTAACAAAATCCATTCATACTCACGAGTAACCTTCCATGTATTGATGTTAAAAGACAAGAGAAATGTGCTATAACTGTTTAAATTTCTTTCATTTCCCAAGTACTTTCGATCTTCTTCCAAGATCATCTTCAGGGATGCAAGTAGTACCCCTGAAAAAAATATAGTTTTATACTACTTGCACCCCTGAAGATGATCTTAGAAGATCAAAAGTATTTGGGAAATGAAAATAAAAGAAATTTAAACAGTTATAGCACATTTCTCTCATCCTTTGAAGGAAGGTTATTCGTGAGTATGAATGGATTTTGTTAAAAATTAGCAGACATAATGTCTGTAATTTATTCAATCAGATATATATATATATATATATATATATATATATATATATATATATTCAATAAATCAATAAAGTTCCATGCAGCTCAAAATTCATAACACAAAAAATTCCAAGATAAAACTGTTAGCCTTCTATCTCATTGATTGATTTTTTTATGGCTTATCAACCCTTCATGGGTTATTTAAAGCTGAAATATGTTTTGGCTCATAAGAATAATTCTTTTAATTTTTCTTTGTGAGTGAATATTGTGCTAAATTTTTTTTTAATTTTTTTTTTTTGAATAACAATGATTTCTTTTACAGACACAAGTCTTACTCTTTAACACATAGCTGGAGAGAGTAAAAGGATTCATACCTTTTCCCAAAGGTATTTTCATGTACATGAATGTGATGAACCAGACTGGAATTTGAACTCGGCTTTTCAGTTTCTAATTCCGAATTGCTATTACACCACCTGCACATCCACTATATCGCAATGAAAGCTAATGAGAAGTGACAATGAAATAGTTGGTCAGTTACAAATATATGACAGTGCTAGAACATGTAAAGAGGAACCAGAAACCTCATCTTGTCAAATTCAGATATAATAGACTCTGAGGTCAATGAAAGTGTAAACATTCAATGCAAACGCCACCCAGCTTTCCACTGACTGGCCAATGAGTACCCCACATTGTGTTTCTGTCCTCAATCATATTAGTAATCACCAAAAGCTGGAAAAGGGCCTGCTGCATGTTTGCAAGGTAATGAAAACAAAGTACAAATGCCAAGTTGAATAATTGTAACACAAATCCTGTTTCCCATATTATAAAATTTTTATTGAGGGCTTCACTTGTTCATCTGAATGAGTAAGTAGGTGATACTTGGGACAACTTCAGCTATCCCGATCTCATAGATCAGCTCTTTCCACTATCATATCCTTGCCCATCTACAGATCCTGACATGTGGCTGGCAATATTAATGAATGGCATTAGAACTACACAAGAGGCACCTGGATTAATGTAAAGAGATCTAGAAGAGTTGCCTTCAAGACAACTTCCATTTTACAATTTGATAACACTGAAGCAGTTCGAAAAATTGTCCTGAAATAGCATAACCTTTCAACTTGTGACAAAGACCAGTATACCAAATCCTGTCAAATGCCTTCAGGATATTCAAGGCAAGAGCCTGAACTTAGCCATTCTTATCTAAAGCTTGATAGAGTCTTTCAGCAATAATCATTAATACATCAATTGACCAAGAGAAGTGAAAGTCGTATTGTTTATCTGAAAGAAGAGTCTGTGAGGTAAGATGCTTAACGAATTCAAAGTTGATTAGAGCCTCTAGTACTTTGCCAAAAAGAGGTAGAAGGCTAATAGAAGGATCAGTTGGTTAGCTTTAATTTCCAATTTATTTCTAAATGTTTATACAGTACAGCATTGTACTGAACAGTAAATGTAATAAACAACTTTGAAAATCAGCTGTAGAGAATGAGGAGAAAGGACAAGAAAAGGACAAGTTTCAGGAAGACAAAAACCAGAAGACCCACAGGCAAGAGGTGCAAGAAAAGAAACTATGAGAACTTATGGTAACATCTAGCTAGTTCAACATTAAAACAGTGAGACCTAGTTGCTAAGTTGAGTTACCAAGGCAGGAATGTTTCTCTATGGTGGTTAAATGAGAGCGGTTTCATTTTAGAGGCATTAAAATTTACACGGCATTTCCTGCCCCAATTAACCACTGATTGGAGGTCCTTTTCAAGAGCAGCAACCAGGTTAACTTTGTCAGCTCTGGCAGATTTGCTATTGAGACAGGAGTATAGGCAGTTAAAAATGGGCAGAAAATAAACCAAGACTTGTGATAAGAAGAATATAAAGAAAGAAAAATAATGAAAGGTAATAATGATCATGGGTATAGTTAAACAGTTTATCTTTTTGATAAGTGTAATAAGATTAAAGTGTAGCATCAATGACCACAATGAGCAAAGTGAGGCATCACTGGCCACCATGAGCAAAGTCAGGCATCACTGGCCACCATGAGCAAAGTCAGGCATCACTGGCCACCATGAGAAGAGTGAGGCATCACTGGCCACCATGAGCAAAGTGAGGCATCACTGGCCACCATGAGCAAAGTGAGGCATCACTGGCCACCATGAGAAGAGTGAGGCATCACTGGCCACCATGAGCAAAGTCAGGCATCACTGGCCACCACGAGCAAAGTCAGGCATCACTGGCCACCATGAGAAGAGTGTGGCATCACTGGCCACCATGAGCAAAGTCAGGCATCACTGGCCACCATGAGAAGAGTGTGGCATCACTGGCCACCATGAGAAGAGTGTGGCATCACTGGCCACCATGAGAAGAGTGTGGCATCACTGGCCACCATGAGCAAAGTCAGGCATCACTGGCCACCATGAGAAGAGTGTGGCATCACTGGCCACCACGAGCAAAGTCAGGCATCACTGGCCACCATGAGAAGAGTGAGGCATCACTGGCCACCATGAGCAAAGTCAGGCATCACTGGCCACCATGAGAAGAGTGTGGCATCACTGGCCACCATGAGAAGAGTGTGGCATCACTGGCCACCATGAGCAAAGTCAGGCATCACTGGCCACCATGAGCAAAGTCAGGCATCACTGGCCACTATGAGAAAAGTCAGGCATCACTGGCCACCATGAGCAAAGTGAGGCATCACTGGCCACCATGAGCAAAGTCACTCATCACTGCCCACCATGAGAAGAGTGAGGCATCTAATAGTAATTCATGCAGTCATGGCACGAAGGCTTAAAGCTCATCAGAACAATTGTCATGAAAATATTTGTAACAAAGACAGTGGGCAGCCATGTCACATCAGTGAGAGAGTGACTGAAGTTGATTTACCAAGTCAGGATCGATTACATTACAGAACCTTCTTTGGATTCAGTCTAGTACCTTGAGATACATAGTACTAGACCAGATACAACAGCCACATTCAAAGCACGGACGAATGGTAGATTTTTTTTTGTACAAGATAGATTCTGACGTATGGTTTGCTTGCTGTAAATACAGTACAGTTAATTTTTTTTTTATTTATTTCTCACTTTATTTATTAGTTTTATTTTGATTCATTGTGAAAGAAAAAAAAAATCGCAGTCAAATTTTTGACAGAACATACAATACTAATCTTATATCTGGTAATAAATTTGGAGGTGGGGGGGGTCATTAAACGGGTAAGTTCGTAAGTGAGATGTGGCTGTATGAAGAATAACAAAGGAAAAGCTATTCAAAAAAAAAAAAAAATCCTTTTCATATTCAGGATTTTCAGTGCTATCCCTAATTTAGAGCTGAACAAAGGTGTCATTAAAGTGCAGAAGAACAGGCAATAAAACGAAATAATTTCCCGACTGGAGCCAACTGACAGACACAATCTAAACAATCAGGCAGGAGATGCATCATTGATGACATGAAATTCCCATGAATAATCTTAAAACGGTTCTAACAAACCAGTAAGGAAAAACGAAAAAACAATATTCAAAGTACCTTTCAAACATCATCTCTTGGGTGCAATAATTTTTTGGTCCTTATACTGTTGTCTGCTCTATAGTCATAATAATAAAAATAAACATACACAACCAAAAACTTCCCAATCCGAACAAATAAGGTTCAACTCTTATTTACTAAACAAAAACCATAAAGAGAGAGATAAGACTTTATATCTTATAAACCCAAAGAGTATTTAAGTATAAACGATGGAAATAGAATTAACAACAACAAAGATAATGTTATTAAGACTTAATGAATTCAACAGAAATGTCCTCAAAATGGCTGAAAACAAAATTAGCAACACTGAACTTTTCTGTCACTCTTATCTCATAAATATTTTAACAAAGCGTCAAAAAATACAAAAATAATTTTTTAAAAATGAAATTAACTGAAAGAAAATTAACTGAAGGCTACCTTCACACTTTTTATTATTTTCTAACTATATTTTCAAATAAAGACAAAATATAGAACCAGTTTAGCCTTAAATCATTCAAATTTTTTACATGGAGCATTATCATCATCATTTTTCATTTTAATTTTATTTTTGTTGCTTTATATCACAATGTTGAGGTTGTTTTAAAATGAAACAATCGTAAAGAGAGAAGAATAAAAAATAAAGATTCTATTAGAAATATTTTCTTTATTTGTATTATTTTTTTTTTAAAGCAATTCACCCCAAGTAAGGTGAGAGTGCCACTAGTACACAGGGGGGTGGGTACAGAGAGTGAAAGTGGGAGAAAGATTGGGTATAAGGAGGATTGCGGAATGGATAAAAAATGAACAGAATTCAAGAATATAGATGATACCAATTACCATTGCATTTAAATTTTTGAAGATTATAATTATCAGGGAAGCAAAGAAACAGAAGAAAGTTCCACTAGCAGGAATTGCAAGAATTGAAATTGTTAGAGTAAAAGTGACGGTTCTAAAAAATAAAAATTACCTGAGGATACCATAAGGTTGAAACGAAGGTAGTCAAATCAACTGAGCTCCTAATTTTTAATATATATATATATTTAGTGAGCCAGACAAACCTACCTAGGTTTCACCTAAACAGATCGTCAGGGAAAGTAAGGCCTTACTTTCCCTGACGATCCGTTTAGGTGAAACCTAGGTAGGTTTGTCTGGCTCACTAGGTGTATCTAGGTCTGCTCTACGGTTGTATTGAGCTCTTTTGTGAGTTAGTTGTTTACTCGTATCGGGGTTTTTTCTTTGGGCTTCAGATCTGCATCTGTGCGATTTTTTGTCGACAGAAGTTCATGTTTGTAGCTCATTCTTTTTTTAAAACCTTCCCCCCCCTCGAGATTGATTTGATTATTAGCAAATCAAAAATTCAAGGGTTTTTCGAAACGAGTCTAGTTATCTATAATTATATATATATATATATATATATATATGTGTGTTACTGATGATTCTCAAACAACAAATCAGATCTTCATATTTTGGAGTATAGAACCAATTCCTTTTACGAAGAATAGTAGATCTTCCACATTAACATTTTCAAATTGGTCTCTCATGCTGCCTGTGCTCTCGTAAAATTACTGTTTAGTGAGGGCAAGAGGAAGTGCTTCACTGCATATGGTGCCCAACAGGATGCCAACTTTAGCTAATCCTCTTGTTAAAGTACAAAGAGCATGATTTTTGTGCAACTGATACATTGTTGTGGTATAATGACTTGTTCTTTTCAGGAAAAAAAAATGTAATCTGATGGTTAAATATCAAATTTTATAATCTTTTCAACCTAAAACTTGTTTTAGAAAATTTCCGCACTTGGTTAGTATGTTATGCATAGGAAAATCATTGGGATTGTCAGTGGTCAGGAATTTGAGCAAGCATTACTAATACAACACGATAATTATATGTATAATGTAAATGCATTCTTAATAGATTTTACTGTAGGAATATATAGAAAAATCATGTAGAAAAGGATTGTCAGTGGTCAGGAATTTAGGCAATCATTACTAATATAACAGAATAATTATATGAATAATGTAAATGCATTGTTACATCATCTCTGCTAGGAATGTTACACAAGACAAGCTACATCATGTTGGACAGAAGCTAGACTACCAACTTTGCGTGTGTCATCTCACAGGTGGTGCACATATTGAACATTTTTTAAGCTTTGTGAAATTGGTTGTAAAATCTACACCCGTTCGAGTACCTTGTTCGAATTTTGATAAGTAAATCTTTTATTGTTCAGCAAAAGGACTATTTAATCTCATTTGCTTGAGACAATAACTCAGACATTCACATTTTAAATGATGCCATTTTTTTTGGAGGGTGACCCTGTATATTAAAAGACCAGTTCCATTTTATCAAAACACTGCATAAAAATCTTATCTGTATGCAAAAAAAAATGCATGGAATAACTAATAAAAATGAAATCAACCAAGAAATTACACTTTTTGTTGCCTTTTAATGTTTTCTTTTTTTTAATCTGATTTGAAAACTTTCATGATTAGAGAACAGCCTGTATTAAAAGAAAAATTATTTTATCATTAGAAAGACCCATGAAAATTTCAGTTTTCGTATTTGAATTTTCTGATGAATCTTAACTCTTCAATTAATAAGTGAATAAGCTAATGGCAAGTTCTGTGACAATAAAATATGCGTAGAAATTCACCTATCACATCTTTAAATATTTGAGCTTAGCAACTTTAACAAAATATTGTAATAACAATCTGAACATATGAATGCTGGTCGTTATTTTAAGAAGTGGGTACAAATGAAAAGATTTGAAATTAACAACATTTTCCATTTCCCTGAAACAGCCATTATTCTATCTCCTCTTCTTTTTTTCTTTCTTTCATGTTCTTATTGAAACCAAGCAGTGACTTTTTCTCTATCTATGTGACCAAACAGGATAGTCCATTATTTATGAGGTATTGGCAGATGTTAAATATTTCTATCTTCCCTTCATTCTTTCTTTCATTTTCTCATTGAAACCAAGTAGTATCTTTTTCTCTCAATCGATATGACTAAACAGAATAGTCCATTATTTATGAGGTATTGGCAGTAGATGTTAAAAACACCTATCTTTCTTTCTTTCTTTCATTTTCTTACCAAAACCAAGTAGTGTCTTCTTCCCTCTTTCTACATTATCAAAACGGAATGGTCTATTATTTATGAGGTATTGGTAGGACACAACAAACGAACAAAGTAACAAAAGGGTTGCACAATTATATTAGGATTATAAACAACCTTTTGCTTAGCCTCGTATATGAAATATAGTATAATTTTGGCCATTTGTCATTAGAATAAAAGCAACTAAGTTGATCTTATCATCAAAGAAAAATATCATTTTGTTAATTAATTTAAGCCAATTATGGTCATTTTTTTATTTTTTTTATTGAATGTTCAATGTTGTCTAAATTATTTACAAGATCAGCGAATATTATTTCCGGGGGTATATTAATAAAACATTATCGATATATTGGAAATATGTTGATTCTGTAGATTAATTTTCTTTGACAAAGGACCAGTTTCAAAAAATTCTAAGAAAAGACAATCTAAAACATCGCTAAGAGGCAATCCCATCAGTAATCTGAATTTTTGTCTATACAAATCACTGGCGAAAATGAAATAACATTGGTTTGTAATAAGTTGGCAAATCATTATTTATTTAGAATTTTAATCATTTCACCCCAAGCGAAGAGATAATGCCACTAGGACACAGACAGTTACTGGGAGTGAAAGAGAGTGAGAAGATTTTAGTGAAGAAAAGGACAATAAAGGAACAGATTTCAGGAAGACAGAAGACAGCAATTGGCGCTGCATTTAGATTTTGGAAAATTGTAGGTGGCAAGATAGCAAGAAATCAGAATGGAGTTCCGCAGGCAAGAAATTTGAGAAAAGAAACTTTTAGGAAAGAGCTGATGGTTGCTACTAGCTAGCTCAATAGTAAAATGGTGAGACCTAGTTGCCAATCTAGTCATTAAGCTCATCAGAACAATTACCATTAAAATATTTGTAGAAATTGATTGATTCATACATTTTTTTTTTATGGATTATCAACCCTTCATAGGTTATTTAAAGCCAGAAAATGTTTTGAGATTGTAAGAATTTTTTTGGTGATAATAATGATTTAGTGATACAAGTCTTACTAATTAACCCATAGCTGGGAGGAGAAGAGTTGAATTTACCAAGGATATTTGTGCATGTGAATCAAATCAAACAAATTCCAAGCCATTATCCATTACACCACCCACACATCCAGCTTACAACACCTTGTATTTCCAAGTGGTCACCCATTTAGGTACTGACCAGGCTCGATGTTGCTTAACTGCAATGATCATATGGGAACCAATATTACAACATGATGTCACCGTAAGCTATATTTAGAAAAGAATGAGGGAGGCCATGTCATTTTGGTGAGAAAGTGACTGAAGACGAGATGCCAGGTCAGGATTGATTATATTACAGACCCTTCTTTTAAATTTGTCAAGAATCTCAAGATATATAGTAGGAGCAGAAGACCAGATATGGCAGCAATGTTAAATGCATGGACAAAAGATAGATTTATAAAGTTACTTTTGTCTATTGCTATGTAAGGTTCAGTTTTTGGCATTTCTTTAAGTGATTTTAGCATTTAACTGGTACATTAGCGTATAAGCATTTCTGTTATCTTCTCCACTTATCCACATAAACTGTGCCTCTTACTCTGTAACGCTCTACCTCGAGTGGCTTGCACAGAGGTGAACACCACTGTAAAAAAAAAAAATCTAAACTAGCAATAATTTTGTCTTTCATATTTTTTAATCTGTTGAAAAGATTGCTAAAATTTTTAAAACATGAAGTGCTCAATTTCAGTTTTAACATAATAAACTCAAAGAATCAATGTATTTTCAATATATCTGATTGAATTGATTTTTATGGGTTGGCAAAGCCAAAACATATTTTAGATTGTAAGAAATATTATTTTTTATTTTTTTGGAAGTGTATATTGCATGGACATTCTTTTAGAGATAAAAATGTTTTTTTTTTTTTCTTATACAAGTCCTACTATTTAACCCATAGCAGGTGGAGAAAACCTGGATTCTTACTTTTCCCAAGGGCTTTTGCATGTAAGTGGATGTAATGAATGCAACTGGAAATCAAACTTGATTCTCTAATTTTTAATTGAGACACTATCCATTACACCATACACATATCCACTTCTAATATTACATTTTTATATATATATATATATATATATATATATATATATATATATATATATATATATATATATATCTCAAGAGAATTATATTTTTTTAATTTATAAGAATAAAATTTGTTCATGAAAGAGTTGAATGGTCTTCATAAAAGAATTTTTTCTTCGATACTTTATAGCAACCATTTCTTAAATATGCAAAAAAAAAAAAAAAAAAGATCACATTCAAAAGAAGAGCAAATATAAGCAAGGCTTACAGCTGTTTCACACTGAAATACCAGTTCTCATATGATCACTGAAGTTAAGCAATGTCAAGCTGGATCAGTACCTAGATGGGTGACCACTTGGAAATATCAGGTGCTATAAACTTGGATGTACAGGTGGTGGAATGGATAATGGCTCGGAATTGGAGATCGGAAAACCAAGTTCCATTTCCGGTTGGGTTCATTATATTCACTTACACACAAATACCCTAGGGAAGGATATGAATCCACTTCTTTTACCTCCAACTATGGATTAATTAATAGGACTTGTATCAGTAAATCATTATTATCTCCAAAAAATTCTAACAATTGAAAGATATTTTCTGGCTTTAAATAAACTTCAAAAGGTTGATAAGCCATAAAAATAACAAATCAATCAATCACTTAAATATATGCAAAAGTGACATAAAAATATACTAGAAAGCAGGTTTTGTTTTCATTCTAATTCTTTGCTATGTAAGAATTGTTGAATAAGAAGACATGGTTAGGCAGAACTGAGAAAATTCTTAATAGCAATAAGAGCAAGGCAAAATAATACAAGACAATGTGGGAAGGTTCACTCTCCACTACCATCTCAAAAATATTTATCAGTGATGTTATGGGAGGATATAATAAAAGAGTTCTAATCTCCATTATTCCAGTCTGTTCCTCCTCTGGTATTTAGACAAAGTCTTTCTTGTTGTATTTTAAACATACAATTTAAAACTCACTCTCCGCTCATCAAAATTGTTTTAGACCGTTATTTTATAAACAAAACTCGGATTACCAATGGGCTCACCTCTTAGTGAAGTGATGGTACATATTTTTTTTTTAGAATTTCTCAAATTTGGTCCCTTCCAAAATATTTTACCCAGACAATAACTATACTTACGATATATTAATGATGCTCTATTAATATATCTTCCTGATACTGATTTACTTATTCTTGTAGATAAACTAAACAAAGTCAAACATACAATAGAATTCACATACAAAATGTAAGAATACAGTTTTTTACCTTTCCAAGATATCATGCTACACTGCGTTAACAGTAGCTAAAAATGTAGTATCTACTGAAAATCAACGAATAAAAATGATCTAATTAATTTCTATTCCCATCATAAAAACAAAATAAAATCTGAAACAATCATCGAATTCTGCTTAAGAGCACTCAAAATCTGCAGCCCTCAATATTTACATGAAGTACATTGAAAACACTTTCAAGCTTCTTCAATAGTCTAATTATTTTAAATTCAATGCAAAAAAAGGCTCATAGAATATTCCAGAATAGAAAAACAGCCCCTCCTGAGAAACATAATGAAGCAAAAAAATATATTGTCCTACCAACTAACTCTATCACATCTACAATTGGAAAGAATATATCTAAACTCAACATAAAATTTGTTACAACTATATCTAAAACAATAAAAGATTTAGTCAATACAAAACAAAGCAATAAACTAAAACATAAAAGAGGAATTTCCTCTATCAATGATTGTACAAACTGTCATAAAAAATAGATAGGAGAAATCTCAAGAAATTTAAATAAAAGATTATATTAACACAAAAGGGACATTTTACAAAACAACACATTAAATGTATTAGGTGCTCACCATAGCAAAAAATGTTACTGTGATCAAAGGAGAAAACAATTCACTAAAACAACAATGTTCAGAGAGTGCCTGGATCAATAGATGTTCCACAGTACATTTGTGACCAGGTTCTTATCACACTTCACCATTCCTGGCAGATCTTCTATTATCACAGTGTGGGATATCTAATAATAAAAATTATGGAAACAAAAAGAAAAATAATCAAATGAAATCGGCTAATTTATATACCCAAAATACCTAAAAAGAAAAGAAAAATAATTGAACATTCAGAATTCCGAGTGTCTCTTGTTTGTACACATGTGTAGTCGCAGCAACGTAAACAAATTCAGTCTGATGAAGTCCTAAAGAACAAAATGTATCACATGAACACTTCTTACACTTTGACATACATCTTTCCCCCAAAATAGTTCTTGATATATAAAAGTGTGTGTGTATGTATGTATATTGATATATATATATATATATATATTTTATTTATTATTATTTAAACATTATTTTTAGTGGATAACCATATTTGAGTAAACACTCCCATTATTCATTAAACAGTATATTTATTTATTTTTGTCTACTCTACTGGCCTGAATATTCAAGAAATCTTATTAAAGAAAAATATGCACTCTTTGGTAGGTCTCAAACCTGTGCCTCCCTTGGAAGGAGAAACTGTTGTTAGATCGAACAGACTTATACCAATCAGCCATGGAGTGTGTTACCAATAAAGCAAAATTGAATAGTACCTTATAAATACAAATCTTTCTCAGATTCTCAAAACATTCATATCAGCTCAGCTTCATATCCTAATGTAAATAAAGCAATTTCTAAAGAAGCAATGGATTTTTGTTTATTAATTCAATAGATTTTATTATTTAAATGTTATTTATAACAGATACCAATATTTGAGTAGACACTGTTTATTTATGCAACAGTATATTTATTTTATTTTTGTCTGCTTGCCTGAATATTTGAGAAAACTTGTTAAAGAAAGACAGTAGATGAAAATAAATATACTGTTTAATAAAGAAATGGAGCATCTACTCAAATATGGGTATCCACCGAAAATAACATTTAAGTAATAAAATTTGTCATATTAATGAACAAAAAAATCCATCAAATCTTTATATATATATATATATATATATATATATAGCATAATGAGAAGCCACGTATACTTTTCTTAATATGTATATATAGAAAAAAAAGTTTCAAATTGAAAATTATAATGTTTTATTTTATGAAAGTATTTATTTATTTATATATATTTTGATATTTCAAATTGTCCTCAATTTTTCATCAGAAATAACTGTTTGTTACAAATAAATTAAAATTACTGTTTGTTTGCAAGTAGTGTCCTTTCAGAGACGCCGGACGTCACATGATATGGAACGTCACTGTTCGGATATTCGTAACTTAAATCTAACTGTCATAAATATTTAAAAAAAAAAATTTTTACTATATCTAAAAAAAAAAAAAAGATATAGTAAAAATTTTTTTTTTTTTTTTTTAAGGACGCTACTTGCAACAAACAGTAATTTTAATTTATTTGTAACAAAGTTATTTCTGATGAAAAATTGAGGACAATTTGAAATATCAAATATATATATAAAATAAATAAATACTTTCATAAAATAAAACATTATAATTTTCAATTTGAAACTTTTCTATACATATATATATATATATATATATATATATATATATATATATATATATATATATATAATTATTTATTTAAAATATGATTCCAACTCATGACATAAGAGGTCTCATGTTTCAAAACAAGAGCCGAAAACTTCTTTGAAATAAATTGAGTTAAAGTGAGCTCTGTTCCATCTTCAAGCGAAATTTCTTTTGGAATAATACATCTTCCGTTTCAAATTTAGACACCCCCACCTTTCCCTGACTTGACATCCATGAAAGTAACTCTATATTGATACTTATTATTAACACCCAACACACGCCTACCCAATTTAAACAATTCGCCCTAGCTGTTACCATGGAAATTTTGATTTCAATTATTAAAACACAAAAATTTCAGAAATACGTTATTCCAAAAAAATTTTGCTTGAAGATGGAACAGAGCTCACTTTAACTCAATTTATTTCAAATAATTATATTGAAGTTTTCGGCTCTTGTTTTGAAACATGAGACTTTTTATGTCACAAGTTGGAATCATATTTTTAAATAAATAATTATATTTATGCTCTACTTTTGTATCGAGCACTATTTTTTAAAAATAATAACTAAAATACTAAGGAACTTTGGATTATTTACCTAACCAGTTCCTTCCTATTTTCTATATATTTTCACACATATATATATACACATAGCCAAGTGGTGAGTGTTAGTGCTTCAATCACAAGACACAGATTTGAATTTCAATATGGTTGATTTATCCGGAAGATGATTTGTTGATATTATTGGATCAGCAAGATACTCCCAAATCTCAGCATGCAACTCTATTGAGAAGGATCTGAATATCATGGATGGACCCAAACCTTGTGAATAAAAAGATGAAGCTGTTCAAAAGACACTGATGATTATGCTGGTGTGTTCAACTAGTCCCATAAACTGTAACTAAGGTCTGCTCTGTGACTCTGTGGGTGCTGAAGAAACACAAACATGTCTGAGAATATGTCTGAAACATTAGATAGCTACCCTAACAGACAGGCTTACTCAGAAATGAGTAGCCAGGAATTATATATATATATATATATATATATATATATATATATATATATATTGTGTATATTTAGCCAGCAATTTTTCATTGATGCATGTTTCATTAAATAATATAGACAAGTTTTGTCTATTTATTTTAAGTAAGTTCCTTTCATATTGTCTGATAAGCTTAATAACATTATCATTGAAGGACGAAAGGAAATCACTATATTGATACATGTTTAAATCCAATCTAAGCTTTCAGCTTATATAAGCCATTATCAAAGATGACAATTACTTTTCAATATATCAACCAATACACGGAACAATAATGACCGTCTGTTTTTGTTGCATGAAAAATTTCAAAGCAACGACTAACACGTGTTTACAAGACGCGGAAGCAGAAATCACATCACAGCTCTAACATTTTTAGGCATTTAAAATAACATACCTGGCTACGTACACAATTCCGGAAAATCCTTGTTGAAAACACAACTATACTTAAACATGAAAACAATGAAAAAAAATCTAAAAATTCTTGAAGCTATATACATAAAACAGTTGAAACCTAACCTGAACAAAATAAGGTACGAAATCTCCACAAATATTCTTAAATGCCTATAATTGATAACCGAAGACATTGGTTTATACCAACGGCTTCCCATACTCAATACTTCTCATTTTCACTCTGACATTGTCATGTGTGATGTCACGAGCTGTCTATATTATTTAATGAAACATGCATCTATATATATATATATATATATATAGATGCATGTTTCATTAAATAATATATATATATATATATGTATTTTCTTTGGAAAATAAAAAGATAAATTTATTTTATTTAGAAAATGCCTTCCCAGAATTTTAGAGATGACCATTTAACAAAAATGATTCTTGACTTCATTATAATGGGTCAAGCAGAATGACCTGACAAAAATCAGCTCGTTAAGAAACCAATATTCATATTGATATTCCATATAGACTCTTGGTTTGAAACTTGGTGGGTTGGGTAATGTGGATAATGTCCTCTACCTCCAAATCTCACTGCGCAGACCAAAGAGATTTCCACTTGTCCAATACTGTCCCATGTGGGCTTCGCCAACTATCAACAAGCCTTTAACAGACATGAAATCCCCACCACACAAATTTTTACAAAGCCAAATCATCATTATAATATCCCCACACATCACTTCTGAAAAGTATATGGCTGATATGGATACTTTGTAAGTCACACAGATTTTACAAGTGCAAGACTTACAATTAATAATTTTGTTAATACCGTTCCCAGCTCTCATCGAAAGAACTCATTCCAGGGTTGCCTCCCTCATTTCCAAGTTGATTCTCACCAGCATTGATGTTTTGACCGCTCTGGCTTTCTTTTTTCAAGTAATATTTCTCGGAATTTCAAGCGTACAATGGCCAAAACATCATGAATATGACAATAAAGATGAGGACAACAGTCCGAATAATATAAATAGCATAAATAGTTACAATACCTCATCTCAAAATTATAGACACCTCCTGAAGAAGGCCAAAGTGTATAATGGCCGAAACATCATGAATATGACAATAAAGATGAGGACAACAGTCCGAATAATATAAATAGAATAAATAGTTACAATACCTCATCTCAAAAATATAGACACCTCCTGAAGAAGGCCAAAGTGTATAATGGCTGAAATGTCAAGAATATGACAATAAAGATGAGGACAACAGTCCGAATAATATAAATAGCATAAATAGTTACAATACCTCATCTCAAAAATATAGACACCTCCCGAAGAAAGCCAAAGTGTATAATGGCTGAAATGTCATGAATATGACAATAAAGATGAGGACAACAGTCCGAATAATATAAATAGTATAAATAGTTACAATACCTCACCTCAAAAATATAGACACCTCCCGAAGAAGGCCAAAGTGTATAATGGCTGAAATGTCATGAATATGACAATAAAGATGAAGACAACAGTCCGAATAATATAAATAGCATAAATAGTTACAATACCTCATCTCAAAAATATAGACACCTCCTGAAGAAGGCCAAAGTGTATAATGGCTGAAATGTCATGAATATGACAATAAAGATGGGGACAACAGTCTGAATAATGTAAACACCTCATCTTAGAAATATAGACAGATGAACAAGCTTCCAAATATTCTTTTTTTTTGTCTTCTTGAATTCTGTTCTATTTTCATTTTTAATCAGTATCATGTCATGCAAGGCAATAAAGCCACTAAGACACAATGGGTTACTGGGTGTGGAAGAATTAGGAACAGAAACATTAATAATGAATGGGAAGAGAAAAGAGTAATCAGAACAGTAGATAGTGATTGGAATTGCATTTAAATTTTTGGAGATTAAAGTTGGCTGGAAAGCATGGAGCCGGAAGGGAGTTCCACAAATGGAAAGTGTGAGAAAAGAAACTGTTAGCATAGAATTTAGGGTTACCTCTTGCCAGCTCAACTGTAAATTGATGACATTTTGACACCAGTCTAGTACTGTGCTTAAATTCAAAAAGTCTAGATACCATAGTGAAGAGCTTATCTGGACTATCACCATGAAAGTATTTATAGAAAAGGCACAGAGATGCAACCTTAGAGCGATGGAAAAGTGAATGAAGCTGCCAGATCAGGAGTAAAAAAACTGCTCTGTCAGCACAATAATCTCGAGAATACATCAACTGCATCACGAGAGGGTAACCCCCCTATCACACACACAGACACACACACACCAAAATGGGAAACCTTCCAGAGGGATAGTTACAGATTAAGATATAAACCTGATCTGTGTCTATTTTTTTTTTTTTTTGATTTAGTTCAAAGTGGACCTATGATTTTCTTTTTTTTTTTATGTGCCATGTCCTTTCAGGATGTAGGCGATCATGGCTCTCCACTTCCCTCTATCCCTTGCAGCTCTCAACAAGTTCCTTCCCTCTGCTTCCTCCCCCAGACCATGTTCTGTCATCCACTTGCTCAAGCTCGTCAAGTATGTCATGCGCTGCTTTTCCTTGTCTCTCTATCGCTCTATTCGACCCATGAGTATCAGGTTCTCCAGGCCCTTTTTCCTCATTATGCGTCCTAGAAACTTCAGCAGCCTCTTTCTGATGTTAAGTATAAGCCTTCTCCTTGTTTGTAACCTAAAACCTCATTGTTGTTGACACGCTCAGTCCATGATACTTTTCCTATATTCCAGTCTCTTCTCATTGTGATTTTCATCACCTAAGACTTATATCTGATACTGACACAAAAAGGCTTTATATTTTGTTAAATAAACTCAACCATCTTTAGCAAAAAGATGAATATCTGGTTTTATGTTGGCAAATATCTCTTCATCATTCAGTCTATTTGCATTGTTTAAACTTGGTCCCCACAAATAAAACCATCTAGCGGGGAATAGGAAAGAAAAAAAAAAAAAATCTTTAAAGAATTTTACGACATTTTTTTTCTAGCAATTATCACTAGATATAAAATAATAAATCACCTTTGTCGCATGGGTTGCTGAGAATAAAATTACTGATGTGGCTCACATTGTTGGGAATGAGTTGAATCAGTCAGTATATTTCCCATCATTTTCTAGAAAAAAAAACCCTTTTATTTCCTTACAGTTTGTGAATCTGAAGAAGGCTGCAGATTAGATCAACCAAAACAGTATGGCAGCTACTAAAGTAACAAAAATTCAAATTGTTCAAACCACTTTTCAATTAACAGAGTCTAATATTGCACATTTTATAAGAATATTTTTGTCTTTACTCCTCAAAATAAAATTTTCATTCTCCTTGGGAAACATTGGTCTAACACTCCCTGAAATTGCATTCCCCATCCTACTTAGGCACTAGAATTTATACTTCTATAGTTAATTCCCAGAGAAAAACAAACAAAAATATATAAGAAATGGTTTATATTTCATGGATCAATCTCAGCATCATCATCATCAGTCTCTGAGCCAGATGTGATCAATTGTCATTATACATTTGAGCACCTGACCAACTCCTTCCATATTTTTTAGTTACATGCCAATATCTGATTGGTTTGTTTTGTTTTGTTTTACAGCATATCAACCACAATGGGTTATTTGATGTCAATAAGATTTTTATTGCTGGTAATATTTTTTCTTTTTTTAAAACTTCATTGCTGATAGTAATTTTTTTACAAAGTATTTCTGGTATTAAAACTTATTTTTGCACTTTCATAGTGTCTTGTCAAGCTGGGGGTCAAGTATTTGCCCATAGCTGGAACCCTAACAGGTGTTACCCACCCCAGATCAGGGAACACAAGCAATTAAGAGGTGGTTCCACGCTCCTCAAGACCTCCTGATCAGAGGCTTTGCCGTTGTATGTAGTTTATTGTCTTACTCAGGACACGGACAGAGTTTATCGTCTTGCCCGGGACGCGGACGTAGTTTATCGTCTTGCCTGGGACGCGGACGTAGTTTATCGTCATGCCCGGGAGGCGGACATAGTTTATCGTCTTGCCCAGGAGGCGGACGTAGTTTATCGTCATGCCCAGGAGGCGGACGTAGTTTATCGTCATGCCCAGGAGGCAGACGTAGTTTATCGTCATGCCCAGGAGGCAGACATAGTTTATCGTCATGCCCAGGAGGCAGACATAGTTTATCATCTTACCCAGGACGCGGACATAGTTTATCGTCTTACCCAGAACGCAGATGCAGTTTATCATCATGCCCAGGGCGCGGACGTAGTCTATCGTCATGCCCAGGATGTGGATGTAGTTTATCGTTATAACCAGAATGTGTTACAGTTTTTTGTGTATATATATATATATATATATATGTGTGTGTGTGAGTAGTGAGTTAGTCAAAATGACTTAATTCCCTTTATAGTCTACCAATAGAAGATTAACCAATCAGAAACCACAGAACATTGTATCCTTCATGTATGAAGGCGGCCATTTTTGTTTACCCTACCCGAATGACCAGTGCCAACTTGTCAGGCGAAGATGACAGAAGGAAGAACTACGCTCTGCTACTTTGCTGCGATATCCACTGCTAACTTGAACTACGCTTTCCTACTGTCTCCGAAATATTCACTGCTAACCTCTGGATTCTATACTCGAAGACGACCGTCAAAATGGTTATGGATGGATGTTGGATTTAACGGCATGTCAACTCCTATTTGGGTCATTTTATGCCGAAGCCTTATTAATTTATGAATTTAAGATGGTTATTTTGTATAAAAGGTTGAAAGGCTGTTGGGTTTCATAATCTTCTGTATTTTTTGGGATTGTGACTGTTTCTGATTGTGTACTTTAATATTTACATTCATACATGCATATATATGTCTATAAACACATATACACATACATATACACTATTTGAAAGGGTTATATTTTATTGAGGATCTTTATTTCCTTGAGAAAATTGTATATTTTATCTGTGTCTGTATTTTTGAAAATTTCTTTTAAACCTTTTCCATTGAGATATTTTTGTCTTATTCTAGTTATGATTTTGCATTCCAATAGAATATGTTTTATTGTGATTAGGCTTCCATATCTGAATTTTGGTGGATTTGTCTTTTGTAATATATAAGAATGGGTTAAATATGTGTGTTCTATATGTGTTCTGGTTATGACGACTTGTTTTTACCGAGTATTTCCAAGATTATTTCCCCATTTTCCTATTTTAGGTTTAATTTGAAATAGTTTATTTCCGGTTTGGTTTTTCCATGAATTTTGCCATTTGTTTCTTATGTATTTATTTATTTTAGATTTTAAGTCTGTATATGGAATTTTAAGATTTTCGTCTATTGTCATTTTTAAAGATGATTTAGCAGCAGTATCTGCCTTATCTCCTCCTTAGATGCCAACATGGCTAGGAATCCAGCAGAAGATGATATTTTTGCTTTTTTCCATTGAATGTAGTTTATATAGAAGACTTTATATTAATGGATTTTCCAGTCTTTTCCCTTTTAGGCGATGTTAATGCAGATAATGAATCTGAGAAAATAATATAGTTTTCTCCTTTGTTTTTTTATATGAAATTTAGTGCTAGTTTTATTGCGTAGGCTTCTGCACTGAAAATTGATGCTTCATTTGACAAGTGTTTTTTGATAATTGTTTTTTTTTTTTGTTATTGTTGCGCTGCCTGTTTTTTCTTCATCTTTTGAGCCGTCCGTGTAAATACTTTCATAGTTTTGATATTTTTCTTTTATTTTTGAGAATTTTTCAATGTATGTTGTGGGGTGTGTTTTTGATTTTGATAATTTGTTTAAACTTAATATTATGTTTGGATTTTTGATTATCCATGGTGGTATGTTTGATTGGTTGGTTTTAAGTATTTGATTAGACGGTATATTATTTTCTTGGATGATTCCTTCCATTCGAGTCCCAATGTTTTGATTTTATTTGTGTTAAGATTAAATTTCTCTTTGTGATTTGGTGTAAGTACACAATCGTGTGTGGGTTAGAAGGACAGGAAGAGAGTTTTAGATAGTATTGAGTTGCTAGTTTCTCCATTCTTAGTTGTAATGGGGTTCGTTTGCCTCTACATGTAGACTCCCTATAGGTGAGGTGGGATAGGCTCCTAGAGCTATCCCAAGGCCTTCATGATGTTTTGTGTTTATTGTTTTAGATAAGACTTTCTAGTTGATTGGTAGACCATGCTGCCATAGTCCAGTTTGGAGCGGATCAACGTTCTATAAAGTTTAAGAAGGGTTTCTTTGCTAGCTCCCCATTCTGTATGGGCTACTGTTACTTGATAGTTGGAGAGCTTTAAAACATTTTGTTTTTAGGTAATTGATATGGGGTCTGAAGGTCAGTTTGCTGTCAAAGATCATTCCTAGAAATTTATATCGCTGAACTATTGGTATTTCTTCATTTCCTAGTTTTAGAGTTGGGTTATTGTGTAATTTTTTCAGTTGGCAGAAGTGTACAGATGTTGTTTTTGTTTTTGATATTTTAAAACCGTTTTCGAGTGTCCATTTGTTTATTTGATGTAAGCATTGTTGAAGTTGTCTTTCTGCTGTGTTGAGGTTTCTCGATCTGTAATATATTGTAAAATCATCAACATAAAGGCTACAGTGTATTCCTGATTTGATGTTTTTTATTATGTCATTTATTTTTATTTTGAAAAGTGTAGGGGAGAGTACACTTCCCTGTGGTACTCCCTCTTCTTGCTTTTGATAATCAGAACGTGTAGCATCTATTTGTACTTGGAAGAGTCTATCTGTTAAAAATCCTTTTACAAAGTTTGGTAGTCAACTTCTTAATCCTAGTTTATGCAGATCTTTCATTATACCATGTTTCTAGGTTTGATCAAATGCTTTTTCTATATCAAAGAATATGGCTATTAGATGTTTGTTTAAATTGGCCTCTCTTATGGCTGTTTCTAGTCTTATTATGTGATCTATTGTACTTCCTCCTTTATTATATCCACATTGATATTCTGATATGTGTTTTCCTTCTTCTAGAAACCAACCCAATCTGGCATTGACCATTCGCTCCATTGTCTTACATAGACAGCTTGTTAATGCTATTGGTCAGTAACTTTGTGGATTGTTTCCCTCTTTTCCTTCTTTGAGTATGGGAATAATTACCGATTCTCTCCATATTTTGGGAAATTTCCCAGTTGTCCAAATATTGTTAAAAATATTCAAAAGGTATTTCAGCGATTCTTGTGGTAGTTGTTTAATAAATTCATAGTGGATTTGGTCTGGGCCTACTGCTGTATTATGGGATTTTTTTATGCCCTCTATTAGTTCTGCTTCGGTGAATAGATTGTTGTAGGCTTCTGTATTTTTAGATGAAAAATTTAGTTGGTTATTTATATCTTTTTGTTTACACTTTTGTAGGTTTTGATTTTTGCTCATTTTAGAGTTTTCTGCAAATGTCTCTGCTAGTAGGTTTGCTATCTCTTTTTTGCTAGTTGCTTTAGTGTTGTCCTTTTTAAATGTATTATTGGGTATATTTGATTTTTTCCAGCTATTTTTCTCATCATTTCCCATATTGTCTTGTTTTTTTTGAATGTGTTTTAGGCTGTTTACATATTTTTTTCCAACATTCCCTTTTGGCTTCTTTAACAGTTTTCCGTGCTACTGCTTTGAGTTTTTTCATTTCAATCAAATTTGGAGTTGTGGGTTCCTTTTTGAATTTTTGCAATGCTGCTTCCCAGTTTCTGACTGCTTTTGGCAGTTTTTGTCAAACCAGGGTTTAGTTTTTTTATAATTATTTTGCTTTTTTGGTATATTTTCTGAGGCAATGGTTACTAATGTTTTGGTAAAGTATTCTATCAAGTTGTCTGTGTCCTTTGACTGTATCAGTAATTGTTTACATTTGTTTTTGAAACCCTCCCAGTTGGCTCTTTTCAGTTTCCATCTGATGGGGCCTATCTTTTCTTCCTTGGCAGGCTTTTGATTTTCTAGAATGATCGGCTAATGATCACTGCTACATGTGTCGCTATGTGTTTTCCATGTATAGTCCATACAAATTTCTGGATCGCATATACTTAAGTCTATTGACAATTCTGTTCCATTGGAGGGATTAAGGTAGGTTGAGGATTTATGATTTAATAGACATAAGTTATGGGTGTTAATTATTTCTTCTAATATTTTACCTTTAGTATCTAGCTTTTTGCTATTCCATATAGGATTATGACTGTTAAAGTCTCCTAGTAAGATTCTGGGTTTAGGAAGTTGCTCCATCAAATTGTTTATTTTTGTTGTATTTATTGGTTCCTGTGGGGGTATATAAATGGAAAGAATTGTGATGGTTTTATCTAGTGTCACTTGTGTTGCTATTGCTTGTAATTTGGTTTTAATGTGTACTTTACTTTGCGGTATGTCATTTCTAATCAATATTGACACTCCTCCATTAGCTCTATGTCCTGTATTGTGGTTATAGTGGTATTGTTTATAATTTTTAAGTTGGCATTTTCTTGTAAAAAAGTTTCCTGTAAGCAGATGACGGCTGGATACAGTAGTGACATAAGTATGAGTAGGTCATTGTAATTAGATTTTATTCCACGACAGTTCCATTGCAGGATCTTATGTGCCATGGTTATATTTTCATTTTTGGGGGGTAAAGTTACCTACTAGGTTTATATCATTTGTCCTCTCCAGTTTTTTTCCATCTCTTGAGTTTTTAGAAGCTTTGTCTTCAACTGCTTGTGGTGTCCTTTGGTCAGATTTTTGGTTTTGTTTTGAATTTTGTTTATTTTCTTTCTCTTCTATTTCCATATATTCCATAGGCCCAAATTTATTTTCATTTGATAAATTGATTCTGAGTTAGATCTTGATCGAGTGCTTTCTTGCTCTGTTGTCACTTTTTTGTCTTTTTGTTTATTTTTCATTTTCTTAGTTTGGGTTTGGGAAGAAGAGGGTTCGCTGGAGTTTTGTTCTATGTTTTCTTTCCAAAGTTTTTTGCCTTTTTCTGGGTTTATTCCATTTGATCTGGGTTGTTGAGTTTTATTTTGATCCGATTTAAGTTCGATTAAAAAGGTTTTTAATTCTTCAAGGAAAGATTTTAATTCCTTGCATAAATTTGTTATTTCAGTTGAACCTTTTATTTTATCTTCAATGTTTATTTTATTTGCTTTTTGTGCCATGGAAGCATAGGTGTTTTCTTTTATGTTATTTTTAACTTCCTTTCGTGCTTCTGTGAAAGATATATTTTTTTTGTATTTTATTCTAATTATTTCTTTTTCCTGTTTATATATACTGCATTGTTTTGAGATGGCAGAGTGCTTTCCCAAACAGTTATAGGCCCTCATTTGAGCAGTTTTCTTCTTTATGTTCTGGTTCTTTCTCACTACATTTTCCACGTGTTTTTTTTTTATTTCTACAGGAATCTCTGTGATGCCCAAATTTGTGGCATCTATAGCATTGAAGAGGGTTTGGTACGTAGTGTTCTACTTTTATACTTTCATATCCAATTTTAATTGTTGTCGGAATTTGGGGGGAGTTGAAAGTTATAATGTAGGTATTAGTTTGTATCTCTGCTTCATTTTTCTTTATTGTTATTCTTTTGACATTTGTAACTCCTTGAGTTTGGAGTTCTATTTTTATCTCCTCTAGAGTGCAGAGGAGAGCTCCTTGCTTTTTACTACTCCCTTTGAGAAATTTAGGGTTTGGTGTGGGTAGGATTTTATTTCTATTTCTTGTATTTTTTTGTCTTATTAATGTGTCCGCATATATCTTTTTTTTCCACTTCCACTAGTAATGTTCCATTTTGTAATTTTTTACATTTTTGGTATAATGATATTTGATATTGCTTTTTGTATTTTAAATGGAGATATTTCTGTTAATGCTTTTTTGCTTATTGCTTCGAGTACAATAAATCGTGGAAAGTTTTCACTATCATTTTCTGTTTCCGAGTCATTATCCACATGTAGTCTCTTGGAAGATTTCTTTTTTGCCATTGATTGTTTTTATTTTTGTTCATCATTCTCGCTCCCTACCCACCGCAGAGTCCAGTATTGGGACATGACAAGGGGGAAACCCATTCGCCTTGCCATGTCGGGGCTACGTGAAGTTCTTATTTAATAGAACAGCAATTTCAATCCTCCCAAGTTGACCCATGTCTATACATAAGAACATTTAATAATGAAATATTGGTAATTCTGGTTATTTGGGTCGACGATATGTTAATTGCATCAAAGTCTGAGGCTGCTCTATTAAAAATCAAAAATTCCCTGGTAATAAGGTTTAAAATGACCGATTTAGGTCAACTATAATGGTTTCTTGGTATACAGTTCGAATTTAAAGGCAATACTATTACAATGAATCAATCTAGATACATTGAAAGACTCTTATCTAAATTTAGCATGCAAAATTGTAATCTACTCCATGTGAAATGGATTTAAACAAAATTATGAATAAGGAAGATGGTATAGTGGCGTGTGAGAAAGAATACAGAACATTAGTCAGAAGTCTTATTTATGTGACGACAATCAATCCAGTATTGCTTTGGCCAGAAATTCATTGATACATCAAAGATCAAAGCATATCGATATCAAATATCAATTTGTTAGGGACCAAGTACAAAAGAAAACGGTACAAATTGAATATGTTCAATCGGGAAATAATATGGCGGATTTATTTACAAAACCAATTACGAAATTTAAATTACAGGCTTTTACTTCTGCCATATTTGGTACTGATCTATAAGGTCCTCATTGGTCCTGGGCAAGATGTAAAACTGCATTCATTAAGTCCCTGTTAGGTCCTCATTGGTTCTGGGCAAGACGTAAAATTGCATCCATTAAGTCCCTATAAAGTCCTTATTAGTCCTGGGTAGGATGTAAAACTGCATCCATTAGTTATTGTCTTAAGAAACGTCAGTTCAGTTTTTGGCATGAATGTGAGTCCTTAGTTTCGGGGTATAAATGTAAATAGTCCTACTTATAGCCCAATCCTCTTCTAAATGACCCTCAGGATCACTCTGACCCGGAGTGATAGTAACTGTTTTAATGGGTCCCAGCTATGGATAAAATAACAATTTTGTACTTTCTAAATGATTCTCTGGATCACTCTAACCCGGAGTGATAGTAACTGTTTCAGTGGGTCCCAGCTATGGGTAAAGTAACAATTCTTTCCACTTTTTGTTGTGATCACAATCCAAACTTATAATATTGTTATTCATGTTTTATTAACCCGGAAGTACTTAACTGTGGACAAAGTATTATGACTAATTTTTGTGGATATTAATTTTCTTTAAAAAAAAAAAATAAAAAATAAAAAAAGATAAAAAAAAAATAAATAAAATGTATTTTATGAATGCTAAAAAAAAAAAAAAAAAGAAAAAAAAGACAAACAAAAAAAAAATTTGGAATACTAAAGTATTTGTTACATATTAATATCAACTTTACTAATATTTTGAAGGAAGATTCCATAACATACCCAAAATAAGGGGGGGGGTTTACAGTTTTTTGTGTGTGTATATATATATATATATATATATATATATATGTGTGTGTGTGACTAGTGAGTTAGTCAAAATGACTTAATTCCCTTTATAGTCTACCAATAGAAGATTAACCAATCAGAAGCCGCAGAACATTCTATCCGTCGCGTATAAAGGCGGCCATTTTTGTTTACCCTACCCGAATGACCAGTGTCAAGTTGTCAGGTGAAGATGACAGAAGGAAGAACTACGCTCTGCTACTTTGCTGCGATATCCACTGCTAACCTGAACTACGCTTTCCTACTGTCCGAAATATTCACTGCTAACCTCTGGATTCTATACTCAAAGACGACCGTCAAAATGTCTAACAGAATGGCCAATATCTGAATCTCAGTGAATGATCATTTAGTTCACTAGAACAGGGTCTTGAACTGGTTGTGATAGCACCATATATGAACTTACACCCATTTCCATGGTAACTTGGTAGGGTGTGTCCCTGTGAGCTATGGTGCTATTCACAGTTGGTTGTATCGTCTAGTGGTTTGCGTTGTGATTCCCGACGAGAAGAAAGAAAGATCATTTACTTTCTTCCATTCTTGCCTAGCCGTTATGTTCTTTTTTTTCCAGAGACTGAGTGAATAATGCCTCCGTAAGAAGAGACAACTCGACAAGTGGAATTATCTTCAATAACAGAGATTTATTGAAAACAAATGAAAATTGTCCAGTGGAACTAAGATATTTCAACACAGGCGGTAGGTACTAGAAGGTAAACAAAAAGGGTATTGGCACTTGCCTTTCTTCAATTCAATCATCTGCTTCTAGGAAATATTGTGAAAGTAAAATTACTTTTCAAGTGTCTTTGACACAATCAGTGAACTGACAAAGCTAGCAACTGGAACTGAGCTCAAACGTAACTGACTTACTGCACATTCCATATTTATGGAGGACACTTCTCGTGCACCTTGCAGAAATTCTACCAGTATCTGTACAGACGTTTGTTCATACAGCTTACTGATCATAAACCACTGATGGCACTGTTTGGACCTGAAAGAGAGACACCCCTACTCACAGCCAACAAACTAGCTTGATGGACCCTTTGGCTAAACCAGTTTGACTATGCACTCGAGTAACAGAAAACAGGGTTCATGGCCTTTAGTCGCCTGCCATCTAGAAATGACTTTTATGTATTTAGTTTCTGTGGCACAATAAGTAGCTGTCAATTTGCTTTCACTAGAGCAGCACGGCCATCAGTTATCACTACTTGCTAGCACCCCTGATTAATCCAAGTGCCCATCTTTTATAACCAACCAGTGGTGAACCACCATTCGCCTGGCCTAATGAGTATGTTCAAAATAATTAGGTCTTTTCTAAATGTATACATACATAAATTTCACTAAATAAAAAATTACAATAAATATTATAATTCACAACAATGACGATGATGACTTCAACAGCGAGAAAAGTGGAGAAGACATGGACATTTTAACCCAACCAAGCAACTTGGAAAGGCTTGTGATGTTGAAATTGAAGCAGTCTTATTTCATCACTATCTGGATGGAAGTGAGTGCCTGTCAACATATCCAAGACTATCACATCTGCAGAAACTACAGTCAAATGCACAAGGAAGCCCCAGCCATTATCCATGGCTTGTGGAAATTCTACCAGTATCTGTGTGATTGTCTGTTCATACCAATTACTAATCATAAACCACTGACAGCACTGTTCGGCTCTAAAAGAAAGAGACCACTACTTGCAGCCAACCGACTAGGTCGATGGGCCCTGTGGTTAAACCAGTTTGACTACACAATCGATTGCCGGAAAACAGCGGACTGTGGCAATACAGATGCCTTTAGTCACTTGCCATCTGGAGATGACAAGAACTTTAACAGGGAGAAAAGTAGAGAAGACATGGATATGGTGTACACCATTAAAATTCTCAGTTTTCAAGTCAAATCTGTAGAAGTCAACATCCTCCATTACGAGTCAGAAAAAGATCCAGTGATATACTATGTTCACGAAGGGTGGCCAACAAAGCACACTGAGACCAATGATGAATTTGAAAAGTTCCAGAAATTGTTGGATACATTCAGTATCTACCATGGATGCCTGATCCATAGACCAAGAGTTGTGATTCCACAGAGCTTACAGCCCAATATCCTAGATCTACTGCATATCAGACATTTTGACATGGAATGTATGAAGCAGTTGGCATGAACTCCTGTCTATTGGCCCATTGAGATGGTTAATCAATGATGTGACTCTTGCAGCAAACATCAAAATAAGCCATCCAAGCATTATCGAAAAGTACAAGACTCATTGTGTTGAGTGTAAATAAAGGACTGGCAGAAAATGGTTAATTTTTGAGAGAATGGAGAGATGTCTCAAAGAATCCTCACTTAACAACAAAGGACATTGTCAATGATGTAAAGACATCAGCATTGAATGTTATTGACGAAGACAGTCATCAGATGCTTTCATTGAGCAGGACTTCGAGGTGGTGGCCCAAGGAAAACTCCCTTGCTTAAGACTAAACCCGTAAAATGCAGATTAGCTTATGCTAGAAGCCATCCATAACATGGGATTAAATATTACTACTCTGTTTTAAGGTTAGATGAAACCAAACTGGAATTATTTGGTTACATGAACTCCCATTATGTCTGGAGGAAAGTGAATGCTGCTCACAAACCAAAAAATACCCACCTTACGATTAAGCATGGTGGTGGGAGCATTCTGCTCTGGGAATGTTTTGCTGCTTCTGGACCAGGAGAACTAGTGAGAGTACAGGGTATCATGGATAAAGGGCAGTATTTGGCTATTCTTTAAAAAATATACAAAACAAACTGTACGAAAGCAGTCTTTCAGGCGTCTGTAGACATTCCAACATGACAATGACCCGAAACACACAATATACTTAGATGACAGCAAAATTAAGGTATTGGCATACCCCACATAAACCCCTGACCAAAACCCCATTGAAAATTTACAGTTATATTTGAAGAAAAAAGTAAAAGAAAGAAGTCCTTTAAATTTGGAGGAATTAAAAGCTAATGTCAAGGAAGAATGGAGCAAAATACCTGTCAGTGTGTATCGTGATCTTTTAAGGAATTATCAAAAATGATTAAACGTAGTAATCAAGAATAAAGGTTACACAATTGATTATTGAGGCAAGGGGCCAATAATTATGTCCCTTGTTAAATATTTTTTTGTTTGACATTAAAATAAAAATTTTGTTGTAGACATCATGGCACATTCATTCAAATCCATTATTTAATCATTTGTGAAAAAATAATTGAGGTATTACAGTTTTATTTGTAATTATGGAAGTGGGGTGAATAATTCTGTCCACAACTATATATATATATGTGTGTGTGTGTGTGACCTTATGATTGCATCTATCATGAAACAGTCTGTCGCCTCTAAGTGTTGACTTTATTCCATAAATATAGCACACCTTTAAACTATATATATATATATATATATATATATATATATATATATATATATAAAAATGTGAGAGGGGAATTCTCCTGATCAGGTGTGAACAAAAGTTCCAGTGATCATTCTTTGATTGAATACACAGGTGAAAACAATTTTTTACTGGAAACTTTTGCACAGGATTACAAGGTCTGATCAAAAACTATCAGGACTGGAGCTATAAAAAGAAAACTACAACACATATCAATTCAACATTTCATCTCCTTCAAAGTAGTCCCCCTTCTGAAACCACACACTTTATCCAGCGGCATTTCCATTGATGGAAGCATTCCTGAAACTCCTTTTTGGGATAATGAGTAGCTGTCTCGTCACATTCTCTTGGATTTTCTCAACATCTTGAAATCTTGTTCCTTTCAAGTGAGATTTGATTTTTAAAGAGGAAAATGTCACAAGGGGCAAGATCTGGGGAATAGTGTAGTTGCCAAACTTGCGGAATGTTGTGCTTAGCCAAAAACTGCTGCATAAGCCACAGACACTGATGGTACCTTTGTGGTCTGATGACATGACCACACTCTACACACTTTCCTTCCAAGTACTGCTATAAAAAAACATAAGTGACTGAGAATGTTATAACTTAGTGTGTATATGTGATAGAGTTCAAGGTCAATGTGTGTCAAGTATCTTCAAATTGCGAACTCTAGCTCCATTACCATAGGAACAGTCCCAATACTGTTTGATCAAACCTTGTATTATCTAACTTAAAATAAAAGTCTTATAGGCATGTACTCACCATATGTAGGTCGTTCAGTGAACTGACGCCCTGGCCTCTCAACATCAAACACTCTGATCATTTTGTTGAAACCACAATAAAGTTTCTGGCCATCCAAACTAAATGCCAGGCTGTTGGCAGCAACAACTTCATCCTGAATAGAATAGAGGAGACAAGAATAAAAAACAGTCCACAATACATTTATTTTTAACCAGTTCGGATTTTGCTTAACAAGTAACCAAAAGATGAAACGAAATAATTTATTTTTTCGGTATTCCTTTGCTATTTATAGACCATTCATACTGCAGACTGTCATTATAAGTGTTAAGATATTTCTTGACTGGTTCAATGGTGACAAATACCTGTCTGAATAGCCATACCATAGAATGGAGAATATTTTTTCAGAATCTACGTAAATGATATCATCTGATGCATATGCATAGAGCAATAACAGACACGCAATATATTCATAAACAATTTTGTAGCTCTTAATAAATTGTCTTTTTCTTCTCTCTCCTAAACTTTGTTCTGCCAGCCATTTACTCAAGCTCGCTAAGTAAATTATGTGTTGTTTTCCTCTATCCTCTTTGATGTTAAGTATAAGTGTCCTTTTTGTTTGCATTTTCTCTAAAACTTGCTAGGTAGGTTATGAGTTGTTTTCCTCTATCCCTCTTTGCCTTCAGTCTGTCCTGTGAGTATCAAATTTTCCAAGCCCTCTTTCCTCATTATGTGCCCTAGAAATTTCAACACTCTTTTTCTGATGTTAAGTATAAGTGTCCTTTTTGTTTTCATTTTCTCTAAAACTTGCTAGGTAGGTTCTGCGTTGTTTTCCTCTATCCCTCTTTGCCTTCAGTCTGTCCTGTGAGTATCAAATTTTCCAAGCCCTCTTTCCTCATTATGTGCCCTAGAAATTTCAACACTCTTTTTCTGATGTTAAGTATAAGTGTCCTTTTGTTTTCATTTTCTCTAAAACTTGCTAGGTAGGTTCTCGTTGTTTTCCTCTATCCCTCTTTGCCTTCAGTCTGTCCTGTGAGTATCAAATTTTCCAAGCCCTCTTTCCTCATTATGTGCCCTAGAAATTTCAACGATCTCTTTCTGTTGTTAAGTATAAGTTTCCTTTTTGTTTTCATTTTCTCTAAAACTTGCTAGGTAGGTTATGAGTTGTTTTCCTCTATCCCTCTTTGCCTTCAGTCTGTCCTGTGAGTATCAAATTTTCCAAGCCCTCTTTCCTCATTATGTGCCCTAGAAATTTCAACTGTCTCTCCCTGATATTAAGTATAAGGGTCCTATTTCCTTCTATTTTGTCTATTGTTGTTCACATGTTCAGTTTTCAGCATCATTTTATCTCTATAACAACGTTTCTGTTGCTTCAAGTCTCTGCTTCAGCTGGGAGCTGATTGTCCAGTATTCACTGCCATACAGGAAGACTGATAGTGCATAACAGTTTAGTACTCTTTTCATTTTTTTTCTTACAAAATTTTCCTGTTTCTTAATACTGTGCTTAGCTTTTGGAAGGCACTATCCTAATGCATCTTTGGATTTCAGTGTCACACTTTAAAATATTTCCCAGATATTTAAATTGTTGTATGTGTCTGATATCTCCAATTTGTAATTTGCATATTGTATTGCTTATTATCTTCTTGTAATTGATGCTTAGTCCTTTCTTCTGACTTTCCTTCACTACCTTCTGTAGAGGTTCTTGTAATTTCCTTTCTGTGTCTGCTATCATCACTGTGTCATCTGCACATCTTATGTTGTTAAGATTGTGGCCACTAATAAGGAATCCTGGTAGGACTTCCAATTCTCTCAGACTCGCCTCAGTGTAAAGGTTTAATAATAAGTCTGGTGAGAAGAGACATCCTTGTCTTACACATCTTTCTATTTTTGTATATTTGCTGAATTCATTTTCTATCCATATGCAGGCAGTTTGCTCCCAGTATAGGTTCTCGATTATTTTAATATTCTTTTATTCTATTATTCTTATATTCTATCTTCAATTGTGACTATAACAACCAAGATAAGGATACTAGTCTGAATAGATCAATGTATAATAATGAAAATTCCTCATCTGAGAAATAGCCAAAATCATTTTGACTATAACAACCAAGATGAGGATACTAGTCTGAATAGATCAATGTATAATAATGATAATTCCTCATATGAGAAATAGCCAAAATCATTTTGACTATAACAACCAGGATGAGGATACTCGTCTGAATAGATCAATGTATAATAATGATAATTCCTCATATGAGAAATAGCCAAAATCATTTTGACTATAACAACCAAGATGAGGATACTCGTCTGAATAGATCAATGTATAATAATGATAATTCCTCATCTGAGAAATAGCCAAAATCATTTTGACTATAACAACCAAGATAAGGATACTAGTCTGAATAGATCAATGTATAATAATGATAATTCCACATCTCAAAAACAGCTGAAACATTTTGACTATAACAACCAAGATGAAGATACTAGTCTGAATAGATAATAAATATTTCAGAGCATGATTTTGTTTTGTGTTTTAATTTCCCTCAAAAATCAGCATGAACTTTCCGGACAACCCAATAGTTTTATTTTTCATTTAACGAGTGATTATCAATTTTATTTCTATCCATAAAGGTAAGTTTCTCAAACAGAATACAGTTTGCTAGTTTTTTTAGTGAAAAAAATCCTTGAGAGGGTTGAAATGGTTGGTTGGTTGTTTAGCCGCATATCAATATCTATGGGTTATTTAATGCCAAATTATAAATATTTTGTACACAATTTTATCATACTTTTTGGAGATAACAATGGTTCAGTGACTTACACACAAATACCCTAAAGAAAAGTTATGTATCCATTTCTTGTCTTCCCCAGCTATGGGTTAATTAGTAAAAATATTTTCTGGCCTGCCAAAGGTTAATAAGCCATAGAAAAGGAATCAATCAAGATATTTTGTAATTCTATGTTCATTTGGACAGTTCTACTCTTTAGTGTTATTAGTTTAAAATAAAACAGCTGCCACACGAAATCTCTTTATTACTTATATTGATTTTTATAATCACATTAATAATCTGTCGTCTTCTCCAAGTATCAATTAGCTATGGAGAATCTCTTACCATTTGGTCATAGGCTCGATAACTGCATCGTAATTCTGCTGTAAAAGCATCCCACATATGAACCGGTGTGTCTTTTGATGTGCTAAGCAAGCTGAAACCAAAAAACATAAAAAGCAAATCAGACAAGGCATTAAAAATAAATTAAAAATACAAATTCAATTCAAAAATATTTACATCTAACAATTAGCTAGTTTTATGCACAATATCTCAGGATTATATCAAAACTAGCTTAAAAGTCCCCCCTCCTGGGCAGCATTTAAGCTAGCTCATGCAGAGAGCTCTTGATTAGGCTTTCATCACAATAGGAAGGGAGGAGTAGATGTGGTAGGCAAAAATAAACTACAGAAGAACTCAAAATTGATTGATGCATTTAAGTATTGCATTAATATTTAAGCTTAGCTTTTAAAAGTTCAACAATAATTCTTCTGCCACCACTTAATTTAAAGACAATTTGATGCACATAGGTCCTTACTTTCTGTACAAACAATTATTTTTATTTCATGGGTGACTTTCGTTGGATTTGGAAATTAATTTCAATTGTTCTCAAATTTGTTCCAACATTAAAAAAATTGTTATCATACAAAAAATCCATGGCAAAAAAAAACATGTAAAAAGAAAAAAAAAAATTTGCTGAAATCAATAAATTTCACAATTGTGGGTCTGGATCCCGCCCAGAATGTTTTTAATTTGCACACAAATTCAGCTTCATTCCAAAATGTTATGATACATTGGACTATGGCCTCTTGCAGTAAAGTTGAAAAAAATGTGACATCATGACACACTGACATTCACAATTATTATATAGAAGAAATTCATAGGTTATATGAGGTGTCCATAAATTACCTGTACAACTTTCACAGAGTTTATTGTATCCATTAGAGTCAAGATCCATCAATACACAATTTTGTGTGTTAATGAAATATTATTAAAGTTTTAATTTATATATAACTTTGTCTTTTTTCTTTCACTTTTGTCTGTCTTTTCAGGTAAATGCTTAACCCTTTAGCATTCAACTCACCACAAACCCACCCTGTAAATGTTGGCTCTCAATGTTCAACCCAGCTCTAACCAGCCTCATGTATACTCTGTCATAATATATGACAATGTCATCACAAATAATGCAAGACAAGAAGTCAAGCAAACAGCAAGACTTTGAACACCTATGTTCAGGTCGGGTTTGAGCATGTTGGATGCTAAAAGGTGCTTATTATAAAAATGTGCTTATTTTTTATCCTTGACTTTTAATGAAAATGCCAACACTGCAAGAGAAAGTGCAATGTTTATTTTGGTTCATAGAGACCATATTGTACTCAGGTTCAGTGAAATTACAGTACAAAGTATGAAAAAAAAAAAAAAAAACAATTTGTGTTAGCATCCATGCCTGGCACAAAAAGTTTATGGTATGACGTTCCGTTGGAGATTATTTTATTTTGCTTTACTTATTTGTCAAGATTAGTGATTGCTTAAATTTTTGAATATATCTTCCTTTCCTTAAGAAATTTAATTATCTTGTTTCGATCAATCCTGTTGAAGAGTTCATTCATATTGTTTGCCTGATAATACTTTTCACGGACCAGACTTAAATCAATACATTTTATAAGTACGTGTTCCACTGTACAGGGTTCGATGGATAAATTTTCATCTAAATTACAAAAATAACTTTGATATCTCATTTTAACAGATATATTTACCAAAATTGCACAAAAATATCTTGAAATACTAAAGAGTAAATTTATTCAATAAAATTGCCATTCACTTTGTCCACAGCTCCAGATGGTTTTGGAATCTCCTGCAAATCTTATTGTTTAAGTTGGTGAATGCTGCTATAATCCTTACTTTCAGTTTATCTTTGGTGTTACAAGGAGTTTTGTTGATCTCTCGCTCAACTGTGCCCCTCACATAATAATCAAGGAGGTTGCAGTCTGGAGAGTTAAGTGAACAAATGTAAGGAGTGATATAGTCAGAGAAATTGTCTGACAGCCATGAGGGAGTTCTCCTGCTTGTGTAGCATAGTGCAGAGTCCAGTAGCCAGATATAGGAGCTTTCAGCAGCCACCCTTCTTGACCCAGAGCAGCACTACCTCCTCCAGGCACTTAACGTAGGCCCTCACTAACAAATTTGGGAGTTCTTTTCTTATCAGAATAATCATTGTGAGTTTTCTGAGCTGCCGTACCTTTGTAATTTACCATTAGACTCATCTTTCTAAATCCTCTGTACTGTCCTCAGATTGACACCCAAACACTCCAAAATGTTTGTATTGGAACTTCCAGTGTTAATGCCAAGCAGTACAGCATGCCATTTCCAAATTTCTGGTAAAGTGAATAGCATCATGATTCTCTTTTTTCTTACATGTTGCCCAGCTGACCCTACTACACTCTGCAGTCAACAAAATCAAAAAACAAGCAACATGCATATAAAATAGCGACAATTTATCCATCGCACTGTATATTGTTCATTACAAGTATAGCACATAGGTGGATATTCCTTTTTTTTTTTTTTAGCATGTAGCTCTGGGTAATAGAAGTTTTGCTGTGTCAAGTCAAGCATGTAGTGATTCCTCTTTTCTTATTTTATGGAAACAGGAAGTGGCTTGCAGAAAACAGAAACTGAATATCATCAAAATGTATTATGTGCAGACAATGGAGCCTACGTGATGTATTTAAAGAGAACTATCTGAAATTTTATTCACTATTATTATTTTTCTTCTCTCCCAATAGGATTAGATAGGTTTGCCTATAGTCCAGTTCACAATCCTCTCTGGTTTTTTGAACAGGATTAGGGGTTCATCCCTTGCTTCTTGTTTAGGATTAGGCTTCTGGTTCCTTCTAAAATCGACTCTATATTTCTAAAGTCACTGACTGAGCTCTGAAATTTTATCCACTAATTAAATCTTGACTTGTTCCCATCTTGAGTTAGTCATAATCTTTCCGGCATAATCCCAATAACTTCACATCTTGCCCTTTCTGCTGCATCCTTAAAGAAGGTTACAAACAAAGGTGGTACTCAAGTGAAAGGAACAGCAACACAGGTGTAGATGAAAGAAAGAGAGGTTTATGGTAAAAAAGAATACATTACTGAAAGACAGGGAATTGGTTAGCAGACTAGTAATTCCTGAAGCAAGTCCGTCAGGTATATCCTGTGCTTACTATATATATCTACTGATATAGTCAGTCCACAATAGGTGATAGGGAGTGTGGGACATTCCATTACAACACTTTCTTACACTTATACAACACCACACAGTAACCCTCTATCCTGAGTGGTTTTTTGGACCTTAAATTGGTTGAACATTAGTAAAAAAAAAAAAAAAAAAAAAATTTTCTAATAAAACTTGTAAAGTTATCTTCATTTTTTTAAATTTTGGGGGGAATAATTAACATTGTACAGATAATTTACGACACCCTGTGTATAAAACATTAACATTTTATCTAAATCACAATTTTAATTATTTCTCTGTTGTACTCACAGAGGAGGTATGGTGAAATAATGAATAGCGATCGGATTGAGGAATCAGAGATCCGAGTTCGGATTCCAGTTGAATCCATTACATTCACTTGCGTGCTAATACCCTTGAGAAAGGTATGAATCCTCCTCTTTTCCCCCCAGTTATGGGTAAAAAGCAGGACAGACTAGGTTCTATAGCTTTGGATGGTAACTGGTCTACCGCAGAAAGAAATGGCAACCTACTGTGAGAAAAAAATTCTGCCATGTCAGTCATGTATCAAAAGATAAATGTGTATCACGCATGGCACATAACTGACTTATTCTACTCACATTATAAATAATATTCTATATATAAGACACTCTTCAATAACTACTTCACTGCTCAAGAAGTGGAAGCAGTAAAAAACAAAAAAAACAAAAAAACTGTTACTCTTATTGTCAACCTTGAAAAGAGTTAGTCAACAAATTCTACATAATATTTGGTGAAGAGAGAACAATTTAAACCCTGGGAGCATATAACTATAAAATTAATAAAATCCATAATAATTTTGTGAAAGATGGAGATTAAATGGTAAAAAATTTATGGAAGCTACAGTGAATAACCAAAAGGGTGTTTGGGAATTTTCTGTAAGTGTCTGCATTTTTTACTTACATTTGGGTTGTAGTTTTTAGCATTAGAATAGATAAAGTAGAAAATATTTTCTAAAATAATAATAATAATACTAATAATGATAAAAGAAATTTACTGCAGAATTCATAAATAAACAAAATTTTCAAGAAATAAAATGGAAGACATCTTGCATTTCATATGAGGTAAACCTCATATGAAATGCGAGATGATAAATTTTGGTTTTTAATGTTACTTATCACTTGGAATTATTTGGGAATTTTATTTATGAAATTTCTTTATCAAGAAACTTTTTTTTTTAATTTTTAATTGTGCTTTGACTAAGCAGGGAGAGAGATGCAATGTCTGCATTTTGACCAGAGATTAATAAGTCTTCAATTCAGAAATACACAATAATACAGAAATACATGGGTATGCAATAAGAATAGTGAATACCCATATTTTAGTAGAACGGACCATTTTTTTAAAACAGTGTTTATTTCATCTACAGGCCAGCTCATTCAAGAAAACTTAAAGAAAATGATGCCTTCAGTAGATATAAAAATAGTTACAAGTCTTTACCCACCATTTAACTGGTGTCTGGGCATTACGTCATTTTTTTCTACCACCGGTAAAGCAGTGTTCAGGGCTAAAAGGATTAATGTCGAGATGTATTAACTATCCAGTGGAAGTCGTTCCCCCCCTCACTGGGAAGCAGTTTCAAACACAAAAGTGAACATGTCTACATTGCTTGATGTGTCAGAACCAACTTGCTGAAAAACCTTTCTCTATGTATCATTCCCACACTTACGGAGCCAATCAAAATTGATTTCCTATATTATGGTTTGTATCTGACCTCAAAGGTCAACCTCAGGAAGTCAGAGCAAACATTCACTTCCTCTAAAAGATAATAGTCTACTAAACTATTACTTAACAATATTATCACTTTTTTCTTGTTATTAACACAATGCTTTCATCTCTTTGAATTAACAAGATGATGTATTGTTGATTGTTTTTTATGGTTTATCAACCCTTTGTGGGTTATTTAAAGCTGGAACATATCTTGGATTGTAAGAATTATTTTTTTGCAAAAGAATATTGCAACAATTATTTTTTCCTGATACAAGTCCTACTATTAAACCCATAGCTGAGGGGAGGAGACAGATTCATAACTTTCCAAATGTATTGTATTTGCAATTAAGTGAATGCAACAAACCCAACCAGAATTCAAACTTGACTCTCCAATTTCTAATTTCAAACCACTATCCATTACAGTATTGTTGCAGGATAGTATGAATAATCATTTTTACAATTCCTTGCACTTACAGCCATATCACACTGAAACACTGGTTCCTGTACAATCATCAAAGTTAAGCAATGTTCAGCCTGATCAGTACCTCGATGGGTGACCATTTGGGAATACCAAATGAGATAAGCTTGGATGTGCAGGTGATGCAATGGATAATATCTCAGAATTGTTAATCAGAGATCCAAGTTCCAATTCTAATTGGTTTATATAATTTTTAGAATTTAGTAAATATTTATAAATTTATGAATAAAAAATTTTTATCATATTTATTTCTTAACAAAATGGTAAATGATAGATATTGCATTGGATTAGTTTTAATTGTATTAGCTTTTAGAATGTTGTTAATATAAAATTATTCTTATAAATAAACAATCTAATAAATAAATAGTGTTTAATATTTTTGTTGTAAATTCTCAAGAATGAAAATAATATATAAATTCACTTTTACAATTCACAATTATGATTCTAATCATCACTTTTTAAAACAATAAACATTGACAAGGAGTGAAGGTAGTTAAAATAATAGCAGTGTCAAGGGAAAAACTGTTCTTTTGACACGCCATTTATTTACAGGCATTAAATTTATGAAATGATAAGATACTTACATGCTGTAATGTAAATATATTTTAGTGTATTGCCATTCTTGTGGTCGATTTAAAATAGAGTGAGGCTTTTAAAAATACTGCTACCTGTAATTCTATGCCCAGAGATGGGGTTAATTCTAACATATTTTCATTATTCCACTCATTTTTTTACTATTTTTTAAAGAGTTTCTTGGTCAGACTGAAAAATTTTCAGCAGGCTCGTATAATACATTAAAGCTATGTCACAAATCCTTATGAAATAATTCTGTTTCACACCAAGTTTTACTTACCAGCATGTTTCTGGCATGGTTGAAGACATACCAGGGTACCAGCAATAGTCATAGATTGTCCCAGATTCTTGCATCTTCAGAACAGATTCCTAGAAAATAAAAATTAGATCCACCTGATATAAATGAAAAAAATGAAATGCCTATAACAGACATATTTTGTGGGAAATGTCTGCCTTAATTCCTGACCCGTGATAATCCATATATTTTTTCTTATTTTCTATAGACAACACAGAGACTAAGTAATTTGCTAAAATAAGTTTAAATCACAAACTGAAAAATTCAGAATGACAAATTACATTCCTTAGTTCCCGTAGTTCTAACCTTAAGGCTAAGATCCACCTTGCCACATACACTGTAACAAGCCACCCTCATTCCCTTTGTGTTCAACTGGTAAGATGTAAGGTCCCAGTGGAGAAGCTTCTTCCCATAAATCACTGCTTTGTGGAATCAACTCCCAATAGAATGCTTCTCCAGTCACTACAACCATTTCTAGTCTAGCATCAACCATTATATTCCCTGTTTATTCCTATAAACTCTGTGCCTCTTAATATGTCACCTTCTTACCCATCATGCTGAAAAGTGTAGTTGCTACTAAGAGATTCTTTAATGTATTCACATCTAACCAAACAGTATTAGCTAGAGTGCTCAGAAGATGATCTATCACACAGCAATTGCTCATGTAATTGGCAGTAGAGAGAATTTCTGTTATCAAATGTAAAAAGGTCTGCTTCAATGTTAGCACAAGGTCTTTCTGGAAATTCATGGACCAGCAGGAGCAGAATGACTGCTTCTAAATATCAGGCCATCCTGCAGAGTCATTTAATTCTGTAACTTAAAATAAGGTCTCATGTCTTAGTACAGGTGAGTTTTTTTGTTTTTTTTTCAGCAGGCTGACACTCATCATGTGCTCTGTCACTACTGCTTGGTTTGTCATTTCTTTTGTCTGCTCACAACTCAACATTTTTTTTGTTACCTTTTTTAATGTTTAGTTTTTGCTTCCCCAATCACTTCAATCTTAAACTGGTCAAGTCTAAGATCAACCATTATCTTCCTCTCATATCCCCATAAAATATGCTTCTTTGCATGTAACCCTTACCTCAAATGGGTTTTGGGCAGCTCCAGCCCAGATATGGCAGCAATACACCATTTTTGGTCTGATCTGACTCTTGTAAAGATAGAGCAGGGCATAAGGAGTCAGGTACTTTTTAAAGTGATACAAGCTGGAAAGTGAGGATTGGGCAGCTCCAGCCCAGATATGGCAGCAATACACCATTTTTGGTCTGATCTGACTCTTGTAAAGATAGAGCAGGGCATAAGGAGTCAGGTCTTTTTAAAGTGATACAAGCTGGAAAGTGAGGATTGGGCAGCTCCAGCCCATATATGGCAGCAATACACCATTTTTGGTCTGATCTGACTCTTGTAAAGATAGAGCAGGGCATAAGGAGTCAGGTACTTTTTAAAGTGATACAAGCTGGAAAGTGAGGATTGGGCAGCTCAAGCCCAGATATGGCAGCAATACACCATTTTTGGTCTGATCTGACTCTTGTAAAGATAGAGCAGGGCATAAGGAGTCAGGTACTTTTTAAAGTGATACAAGCTGGAAAGTGAGGATTGGGCAGCTCCACACCAGATATGGCAGCAATACACCATTTTTGGTCTGATCTGACTCTTGTAAAGATAGAGCAGGGCATAAGGAGTCAGGTCTTTTTAAAGTGATACAAGCTGGAAAGTGAGGATTGGGCAGCTCCAGCCCAGATATGGCAGCAATACACCATTTTTGGTCTGATCTGACTCTTGTAAAGATAGAGCAGGGCATAAGGAGTCAGGTCTTTTTAAAGTGATACAAGCTGGAAAGTGAGGATTGGGCAGCTCCAGCCCATATATGGCAGCAATACACCATTTTTGGTCTGATCTGACTCTTGTAAAGATAGAGCAGGGCATAAGGAGTCAGGTACTTTTTAAAGTGATACAAGATGGAAAGTGAGGATTGTGCAGCTCCAGACCAGATATGGCAGCAATACACCATTTTTGGTCTGATCTGACTCTTGTAAAGATAGAGCAGGGCATAAGGTGTCAGGTACTTTTTAAAGTGATACAAGCTGGAAAGTGAGGATTGGGCAGCTCCAGCCCAGATATGGCAGCAATACACCATTTTTTGTCTGATCTGACTCTTGTAAACATACAGCAGGGCATAAGGAGTCAGGGTCTTTTAAAGTGATACAAGCTGGAAAGTGAGGATTGGGCAGCTCCAGCCCATATATGGCAGCAATACACCATTTTTGGTCTGATCTGACTCTTGTAAAAGATAGAGCAGGGCATAAGGAGTCAGGTACTTTTTAAAGTGATACAAGATGGAAAGTGAGGATTGTGCAGCTCCAGACCAGATATGGCAGCAATACACCATTTTTGGTCTGATCTGACTCTTGTAAAGATAGAGCAGGGCATAAGGTGTCAGGTACTTTTTAAAGTGATACAAGCTGGAAAGTGAGGATTGGGCAGCTCCAGCCCAGATATGGCAGCAATACACCATTTTTAGTTGGATCTGACTGTTATAAAAATGAGCAGATCAGAATCCCATTACTTTCTGGGGCAGTACAAGGGACTAACCATTTTTGCAGCTTCTATAGCCATGAATTGTGTATATGAATTGCACTTGATGTCTGGGATGAATTTTAATCCCGACAGACATTCCAAGCAATGAGCCTCATTGAAAAGACAGCAGCTCAGAATATGTTTGTGTCAAAAACACCAATAATTCTGATGAGCTTTCCTCTATGGACTTTATGGATTTAAGCACATTACTAGATTGGCAGCAAGTTGAAATGGCTAGATGTAACCGTAAGTTCTATGCTACCAGTTTCCACACACACTGAAACTCTCTTCCAGCTTCTTGCTTCCCAGTTAACTTTGATCTTCAAAGATGTAAATGTAATGTCAATCGTTATCTTCTGCCTTCTTAATTCCTGTTCTTTTATAGTCTTCTCTTCTTGATAGTTTTTTTTTTCTCATATTCTCTAACACTAACCACTTAGGGGCTTTATTGCCTTGTTTGGGGTGAAATGTTAAAAAAAAAAAAAGTCTTGCAACTTTTGGGGTGTATTTACTTCCATACCTTCTCCTTTTTCCATATATCTAAACTATAATTATAAAGTATAATTTTATAAAGAGAAAATTTCACTGAAATATCTGAAATCAGGAAAATACAAACTTTAAGCAAAATGGTTCACAAAATAGGGAAAAAGGAAGATGTCAGTGTAAACTGATACCAGGATGATAGGTGTTAAAATAAGCTGGGTTAATATATTATAAAAAAAGAATAGAAGGGACAAGTCTCCTCAAAATTTAGAAGTCCTGTAGCCCAATCTAATAATCGTACCCATGATATCAAGAGTTACATCAACAGTTAAGTTCAACAATAAATTTAGATTGTTTTGTAAGATAGGGAACCATTCATATTGCAAATAAACTTTGGCAAACTTCGACCTTTTTGTATGGAAAAAAAAAAAAATGGCATATCATAGGATAGTTTTTCCTTTAACACCACCTTTATTTTAATTACCTTCACTCCTCGGCAATGTTTATGGTTTTAAAAAGTGATTATTAGAATTTTAATCAAAACTAAACATATGAAAATGGATTTATACAGTTTCTTTGTTTTGTTTTGAATTGACAGCAAAAATAAACACTATTTATTTATCAAATTTATTTATTCAATTATTCTTTTTATTGGAATGGTTGGCATTTTGGCAAAACACTACTTATAAATTTAGGAATAAGAAATTTGTTTTCATATTTTTTTTTATAAAATTGGTAAATGATAAATACTGCATTGCATTAGTTTTAATACAAATGTATTACTTTTCAGAATGTTGTAAATATAAAATTACTAGCAGCATGGCTCGGCGTTGCCCGTGCTTGATTCAAAAATTGTACAACTCATACAGTAATCGCTATCACTTGACTTAAAACATTTTTTGCCTTTCCTTGCCTTTAAAGGAGTTCCCTTTGCCATGCTGATGTTGCTACATGCCTTACTTCTTGCCTATCTCACACCGCAAATTTTTTCTAAGCTCTATACTAAACATTAAACCTGTTACGAAAAAAGAACTAAACAAAGTGATCAGCTTTAAAAAAGGACTCGTAACTGGAAAAACCGAACGAAAAAAGAATATTAACAACAAATACTTTTTCACACCCAACCCAGTTCTGCGGAATCAGAATCAACATTGAGTTTAAGCAAGCAAATGAGCCAATTGGAGTAAAGTGCCATGAAGATTTAAATTTTTCCCACTTGTGACAAATGCAGCTATCGATATTTTTTGCATGCTAATTAACATTCGTGTCAGTCAGATGTTGGCTCTCATGCTGGCCAATAGAATCTTCCTGCCTATTTGTGGCAGCCAGCTATAGGCTCTCACTCTGGCCAGTAGAAAATGGCCGCAAACTACATGAAAACTGCCGTAAAAGCATGAAAAAAAATCAATTATTTCCACTATCAATGAGAGTTGGGGAATGCAAAGTTGGTCTTGGCCTTTCCACTAACTTGGAGCATGTGCATGTAAATTTTGGTGCAAATCCGTCGAAAATTGCGGACGTACATTCATTACACACACACACACACACACATCTTGCCTTTTATAGATAGAGATTCTTGTAAATAAACAAATCTAATAAATATTATTTAATATTTTTGTTCTAAATTCTGAAGAACAAAAAAAAAAAAATGTTTAAATTCCCTTTCATTATATGTTTAGGTTTTATTAAAATTTTTCTTAAAACCAAAAACCATTGCCAGGTATTTTAAATAATAGCAGTGTCAAGAGAAAAAACATACTTTTGAAAATGCCATTTTTTTGCAAAGCTCAAAGGTCCAGGTTTGCCCAAACTTCAATATAAACTTTGAATAGCTTTCAGGATATCATACAAAAAAAAAAAAAAAATAGTCATCAGGAATTAGTAATTAAAGAATACTTACAGGCATTATTTTTTATGATAAATCATATTTTGGCACTCACAATAATACATAAAGGAAATAAAAAAAAAATGGTTTCAATATGATTTTGTTAAAACAGACATCAGTATTACTCAGTGACACAGCCAAAAACACAGTAATTACTTATATATTTATTAAGAATCACTTAACTTTCAGCAGGTTCTAGTCAATGTTAAATAATTCCTATTTGGAGATTTTATATTTGCAAATTTTAATTATCACTAAAATTAATTATTAATATTATTATCATCATAGTATAGACACTAATGGCTGGCCACTTGTATCCAAGTATGTTGGTCTACTAGGTTTGGTTTGGTTTATTTTGTTTTACGGCATATCAACTTCAATGGATTATTTAATGCCAAGAACATTTTTAGGATAGATTCGGATGAATAGAATGTATATTCTTTGGTTTAGATTGGCTTGGTTTATTTTGTTTTACGGCATATCAGCCTCAATGGGTTATTTAATGCCGACAACATTTTTAGGATAGATTCGTATGAATAGAATGTGTATTCTTTGGTTTAAATTGGTTTAGTTTATTTTGTTTTACGGTATATCAACCTCAATCGGTTATTTAATGCTGACAACATTTTTAGGATAGATTTGTATGAATAGAATGTGTATTCTTTGGTTTAGATTTGTATGGTTTATTTTGTTTTACGGCATATCAACCTCAATGGGTTATTTAATGCCAAGGACATTCTTAGGATAGATTCGTATGAATAGAATATGTATTCTTTTGTTTAGATTGGTTTGGTTTATTTTGTTTTACTGCATATCAACCTCAATCAGTTATTTAATGCCGACAACATTTTTAGGATAGATTCATATGAATAGAATGTGTATTCTTTGGTTTAGATTGGTTTATTTTGTTTTACAGCATATCAACCTCAATGGGTTATTTAATGCCGACAACATTTTTAGGATAGATTCGTATGAATAGAATGTGTATTCTTTAGTTTAGATTGGTTTAGTTTATTTTGTTTTACAGTATATCAACCTCAATCGGTTATTTAATGCTGACAACATTTTTAGGATAGAATTGTATGAATAGAATGTGTATTCTTTGGTTTAGATTTGTATGGTTTATTTTGTTTTACGGCATATCAACCTCAATGGGTTATTTAATGCCAAGGACATTTTTAGGATAGATTCGTATGAATAGAATATGTATTCTTTTGTTTAGATTGGTTTGGTTTATTTTGTTTTACGGCATATCAACCTCAATCAGTTATTTAATGCCGACAACATTTTTAGGATAGATTCATATGAATAGAATGGGTATTCTTTGGTTTAGATTGGTTTATTTTGTTTTACAGCATATCAACCTCAATGTGTTATTTAATGCCGACAACATTTTTAGGATAGATTCGTATGAATAGAATGTGTATTCTTTGGTTTAGATTGGTTTGGTTTATTTTGTTTTACGGCATATCAACCTCAATGGGTTATTTAATGCCAACAACATTTTTTATTGCTGTTAATATTTTGTTTTGTCAAAAATCTGTTTCTGGTAATATTTTTCCTTCAAAAAGTATTGCTGGTAATAGTTAACTATTTGCCCATAGCTGGGACCCTAACAGGTGCTACCACTCCGGGTCAGGGTGGACCTGGGAACACCAGCAATTAAGAGGTGGTTCCACCCTCCTCAAAACCTCCTGATCAAAGGCTTTGCTGCTGGATGTAGTTTATCATCTTAGCCGGGATGTGAATGTAGTTTAATGTCTTACCCAGGATGATGGTCTACTAGGGTGGTTAGCCAACCTCTATAACAGACACCTGCTCAGGCACATTCGTGTCTGTACAACACCTTCAGAATGCACCTGCGGTCTATACTGCTACTATGCTGAGAGTACCTTACTTACAGTTTTTAGGAGAGAGCGCATTATCTGGTGCACTCAACAGTCTGAGCAAGGTCAATACATTCAAAACTCTTGGTCACGATGACTTGGAATTACACGCTCGCACAACCATTGATGGCCCCCTAAATAGTGCTACCTGTCCAATTCCACTCACAAGGCTTGGACCAACTCATGGTATGGTTTTCAGACACTTCCCAAAGGTGCCGCACGCTGGGATCACTTCCCAGGCTGATAACTTCCAAGAGGTCAAAGTATGTCAGATCTAATGATGGTTTTGCCTAGTGGAACAAAGGTTTAAATCCTGCCAAAGGGTGCATATTTTTCTTTAATAAGATTTCTCAAATATTTAGAACGGTAGATGAAAAATAAATAAATATAGTGTTTAATAAATAAACAGAGCGTCTACTCAAATATGAATAAACTAGTATATGCAATGGGGAAAATAAGTATTTCATCCTCTGCTGATTTTCTGAGTTTGCCACCTTACAAAAATAGGAATGGTCTATAATTTTCAGGGTAAGTCCGTCTTGAAAGGGAGAGATAGAATATAAAAAAAATCTAGAAAATCACATTATATTAATTTTTGAACATTTATTTGTTTTTTATTTAAAAAAATAAGTATTTCGCCCCATAGCAAAACATAACTCAATATTTGGTGAAGAAACCCTTGTTGGCAAGCACATCAGTCAGATGTTTCCTGTAGTTGGTTACCAAGTTTTTACAGATTCCAGGAGGGATTTTGGCCCACTCCTCTTTGTAGATCCTCTCCAAATCCTTAAGGTTTGTAGGTTGTTGTTGGGCAACTCGAACCTTGAGCTCCTTCAACTGATTCTCTAAAGGATTAAGGTCTGGAGACTGACTAGGCCACTCCATAACCTTAATGTGCTTCTTCTTAAGCCATTCCTTTGTTGCCTTAGCCATATGCTTTGGGTCATTGTCATGCTGGAACACCCATCCACGACACATCTTCAGTGTCCTAGCTGAGACATGGAGGTTTTCACTCAAGATTTCCTTGTACTTGGCCCCATCCATCTTTCCCTTGACCCAGTGTAGTTGTCCTGTTCCCTTAGCAGAGGAACAGCCCCAATGCATAATGCTTAATGGTTGGGATGGTGTTTTGGGGGTCCAAGTCAACTCTTTGTTTCCTCCAAACACAGCAAGTCAAGTTGATGCCAAAAAGCTCAATTTTAGTCTCATCTGACCACAGCACTTTCTCCCAACCCTCCTCTGAATCATCCAGGTGCTCATTTGCAAACTTCCGATGAGCCTGTACATGTGCCTTCTTCAGTAGGGGTATCTTGCGGGCACTATATGACTTCAGTCCACCATGACATAGTGTGTTACAAATAGTCATGTTGATGACTGTGGTCCCAGCTGCCTTGAGATCATCGCCACGTAGTCCTGGGTTGTTTCCTCACCCTTCTCATCATCAGGTTCACTCCACATTGGGGGATCTTGTGTGGAGCTCCAGACTGAGAGAGAGAGATTGATAGTCAATTGGTGTTTCTTCCATTTTCTTATTATTGCTCCAACAGTTGACTACTTCTCACCTAGCTCCTTGCCAATCATCTTGCAGGGATACAATTTGGTCTTGGGTGTCCTTAGAAAATTCTTTCATCTTGCCCATTGTGGAGAGATTAGATTATGATTCATTGAAGGATTCTGTGAACTAGTATCTTTTATACAGGTAATGAGTACTTGATTAGGAGTAATATTTGAGTAATAGGACTGGTCTACATGCCTCCTGGTCACATAACCAATCTGTGGGGTCGGAATCATTGCTGGTTGGTAGGGGGGCAAAATTTTTTTTTTTTTCAATAAAAGATAAATAAAACTTCAAAAATTAATATAATGTGATTTTCTAGAATTTTTTTCATATTCTATCTCTCACTTTCAAGACAGACCTACCCAGAAAATTATAGACCATTCCCATTTTTGTAAGGTGGCAAACTCAGAAAATCAGCAGGGGATGAAATACTTATTTTCTCCACTGTAAATATTGGCAGATGGTATGGGTGGGGAAGAGGTAAACAGGTCAAGGGAAATTACTCTGTAATTTAGCAGTTAACAGTTATCTCCCATGAAACTCCCCGCCCCACTAATTTATAAATAAAAATTGAGACACTACTACTTATTTTTCTATGTGCCGTGTCCCTTCCGGACGTGGGCGATCACAGCTCTCCACAATTTCCTGTCTTTTGTAGCTCCTAGTAAACTTTGTCTTTTTGTTAACTCTTCTAATCCCTGTTCTGCCAACCATTTACACAAGCTTGTTAGGTCAGTTGTGTGTTGTTTTCCTCTTTCTTTCCTTCAATATGTCCTGTGGGTGTCAAATTTTCTAAGCCCTCTTTTCTCATTATGTGCACTAGAAATTTCAACTGTCTCTTTCTGATGCTAAGTATAAATCTTCTTTTTGTTTCCATTTTCTTCAAAATTTTGTCATGTTCAGTTCATGGTATTCTCAGCATCCTTCTGTAGAAACAAATTTCTGTTTCTTCAAGTCTTTTTTTCGTCTGCAAGGTTGTCCAGCATTCACTAACATACAGGAGGACTGATATTACATATAATATCCTTCAAGCTAGAAAATGCTTTGTACTTAAAGCAGGAAAATTATAGTCCTGTGCTAATAAAAATTGTGCTATGTTGTTCTATTTTTGCATTTACAATAATACACTCAAAAAATATTATCATTATTATACTGATGAAAGCAACTCATTTTAAAAGTTCTAAAATCAAAGTAATAGGTATTTAACTGCAAACCCACAAAGAACAGAATGTGACACAAGGTCAATTTTAAAGTGTGTTGATAACCAGACAAAAACTGCTCAAATCCCCTTTCTACTTGTAAGGTAATGAATCTGGCTCTCTCCAAAAGGAGAGGTAATGTAGAGACAACCTCCTGGGGCTTCAGCATATAATAATAATTTTAACCACAACATCCGCCAGGGCTAACTCTGTACTGGTCCAAGCTGGTTGTTGGTCACTGGCCACTTCAATCCATGCCAACTTGATTTCAGAACAGTGAAGATCAAATGTCGTAGTAATCGCAGTGCTAGTTCAAGCTGTAGCAGGTGCTACATTAAAGAAGGAAAATATCTTCACAAAAAAAAAAAATAAAACGAAAGATTCATGAGGTCAGTCTTCAATTGGTATATATAGCTCTTGGTACAACAAAAATGAACCCTTCCTGGATCAATCTCTATAGTGACACTGTGCTTCAAGATCCCAAAGCAATCTGCTTATTTGCACACAGGCCCAAAACTGGCATGGGTTCTTCGGATTCATTGATTCTTTAATTTTCACATAAATTCTAATAAGGGCTTTTTGTTCCCTATTTCTGATTTCTTAATCAACTTTCCAAATTTGGAGAATTGTCCACCTTCTCAGGAATAGTTACAAGGATTACTTCTCTAACTCCCACCTACTTCACTTCACATCTCACAGCACCACTCCATGGAGGCAGTGCCAAATTCCCATTCTTCATCCTACCCAGCTAGCATTCAACCTCAGCCCACTTCCCAGGGTATGAATAACTGTCTTTGTGACAAATCTAATTTTTAAAGTGTATAGGCAGAAGGGTGGAGTTTTGTTCTAGCCATTAATTTTAATTCTCTGATTCTTTTCTATTTTTCTGGAATTATCTTTGTCCAGCAAAAATATAAACCAGACCTTCAATGACAGAACTTGTTTTCATAACTTCAGCCTTAATCACCATCACAATGTAATGTAGATTTTATCACAGTTACAATAAGTTTGTAATTTACCCGAGAATGATCATAGAAGAGATTGAAAGTACTTGGGTAGGAAAAAATCACAGCACCTTCCTTGATGTACATCAAGAAATTGATTAGAGAACTGGAAAGGATCAGTATATAAGAAAATATAATAATATATTGCTCTACTTTGTATTGAGCACTTTTTTAAAAGTAAATGCTACAAACTGTGGATTCTATTATTTCTCTCATTTGCATGTGTGTGTGTGTGTATGTATAAAAGAAAAAGACAATAGGAAAATTGCATGTAAATTTAGTCAAAGCATTTCATCCACTGTGGACTTTTTCAAGGCAAAAAATAAAATGAATTTATTTGACAAAGTATCTATAAACAAAAACAGAATGTTGTTTGTTACCAGAAGAATTTAGAAACGCTCATATATATATATATATATATATATATATATATATATATATATACACACTGGGTCAACTGAAAAATTACATCATTTATCGTTATGTTTCAAGAGTGTTGTGAAAACGGATTTACAGATTTATTTTTTTTTAAATTTGGTATTAAATGTATATAATAAAACATCTGGTATAAATTATATGTCTTAAATAAAATCTAGTATTAATTAAAGGCTTATAAAACATCTGGTATCAATTATAGATTTATAAAAAAAACGTTAATGAAGTGCTACCAATTCCAAAATATTAATATTTTGTGTTGCATTGGAATGCCTGCTTTGTGCATCTTGGGTAGACTGTAAATTCTGGATGTTCTAGTATCATATTCCATTAATTGAAAACATTAAAAGTCGTTAGAGTTAGTCACCATTAACAAACTCTCTCATACTTTTGTTGAATTTTTGTGTTTCGGAAATTATTTTGTCTTCATCTATTCAAAATATTGTTTTCTTTAAAGGATTTAATGGTCAAAATATAATTTTCTTTAAAAGAATTTTTTATCAATATGGAGTGCCGATGTTTGTTTATCTCCCTTTGAACGTTGGTCTTTCCGAGTTATCTCCCGTTATGGTCGTTTAGCACATACAGATAGGGATTGTACGGTTTTGCTTGGAGTAAAAGATGGTATTTATCAATTCACCCACAGGAATTGAATGTGGCACAAGGCCTTTTTAATGTGGGTATGTCTGAGCCCGTAGGCCCAGCCAAAAATAAAACCCATCTAAACCCGTCCAAGCGGGCTAGTTCCGTCAACCTCCCCGAACGAAACCCTACCCTTCGGCAGAGCTTCGTCCGGGTTCCCCTCTGCAAGCAGAGAGTTCGACAGACACCCGACCCGGCAGCTCACAAAGCACAGATACTACACTTTGATCCTAGCCACCGAGCTTGGAGTAAAAGATAGTTACAAAGAAAAGAATACTGAATTCTCGTGATATCAATCTTCTTGTATGGTAGTGAGTGCTGAACAATCTCCTCACAGATGAAGAGGAAACTGAAATCAGCAGGAAAATGGCTCAACAGAAGGATACTGAGAATTCCATAGACGTAGCAAATAAGCAACAAGGAAGTCTTAAAGAAAATGATAAGAAAAAGAACACTTACACTCAGAATCAGAAAAAGAGGACACATAATGAGGAAAGAAGGCTGGGAAAACTTAACCCTTACAAGGCATATTAAGGACAAAAAAGATAGAGGAAGACAACGGTCCACCTACATGATAAGCTTGTTCGAATGGATAGTGAATGGAGAAGGGACAGGAAGCTTGGCAATGAGAGAAATGCTGGTAAGGATCACAAAAGCAGAAAGTTGTGGAGAGCCGTGATCGCTTACGTCCTGAAAGCACACAACACATAGAAGAAAATGAAGAGATAGTTATACACTGACTAACATTTGGTAGAGACTCCGGTACCAAAATAGTTGTTTTGTGTAGCTTGGATAGTTAGAATGGTTAGAACAAGTATCAATGTTAAATTAGTCGCACAGAGTGGGGGGAGAGAGAACAAAGTTAAATAAATAAATAAATAAAATAAATACATAAACGTTGGAATATATATATATATATATATATATATATATATATATATATATATATATAGAGAGAGAGAGAGAGAGGGATGCTTTTCGATGTGTCTCTGCTAGAATGAATTTATACTCACACATGGCAGAAAGTGATTGTCCGCTTGCATTCTGATGGACGCCAGTGAGTGTACAGCCAAACCTATCTCAGTGCCCAAGCATCAGGTTACAGATAACGCAGTGTTGGGGGGGTATGGGGGTCAGCGACCATTCCTACTCGCCATCAGCAGTGGGCTCGGGGAAATTTTCTTTAATAAAATTTTTAAACCACGAGGAGAAACGAACGGCTTTAAAAATTCCACGTTAGATCAAATTTTATCTAGCAAAAGACAAGGCCACTGGACCATAAGAATACTGAAGACATACAAACGCCTGGTGAAGAGACATTTTTTCCCTTCTTTCGAGGGCGGGGGGGCAATTCAACTACACAAACATAGTGTTATAAGTTAGGTTAGAATGGTTAGAATAAGTATCAATGTTAAATTAGTTGCACAGAGTGGGGGGAGAGAGAACAAAGAAAAATAGATAAATAAATAAAATAAATACATAAATGTTGGAATATATATATATATATATATATATATATATATATATATATATATATATATAGACAGAGAGAGAGAGAAGGGTGTGTTGAGGTTAAAGGGGGAAACACTTAACCGATTGTTTGCTTAAGAATTACAGGGGACAGGTAAAGAAGGGAAAGAGATGTAAGGAAACAAAATAAAATGAGTAATTACTAGTGAGGCCACTGCCTCAGAAACAACAATACAGTGGGTGGTATGCAACTTCCAGAACAAAATGTGCAAAAGTAGACGTCTTAACAAGACACTGAACCTCAAAGCAAGTCTCACCAACTGCCAACTTCTGATCTTCCTGTTGCTTTTTTTTTAACATGAGACAGTTGACAAAGACCTGGATCTGGGCAAGTTGCATAGAGGCCCGTATCTGGACATGCCAAGAAGTTCTACTGCAAAAAAGGAAAACCTGGATATGACTAGCTTCAACAGACATGCCCGCATATGACTTGGGGTCTCATTTGTGTCTATACAGACAAGTGTTTGTTGCAAGTTAGAAGAGGATAGTGAATTTTAGAAAATATCCATCAACATCAAGAAGTATTATTCTGAACACAATTTAGAAATTTTAACTTCATACAGAAACATAGGTATATACACACACACACACACACACAAAATCTATTTGCATAAAGGTTGTTTGTGTAGTGTAAGTGATATTAGTGCAGGAAATGGAACTAGAGAGCCAAGTTCAAATTCTATGCAAGTCTGTTTCATTCACTTTCACACTAATTCACTAAGAAAAGACATGAATCTGCCTCTTGTTATTCTAGCTATGGGTTAAATAGCAGGGTGGACTGGACTCTCCAGCCTTGGATGGTAACCAGTTTAATAAAAAGGACAACTCTGAATTCCAACTGTGGAGAAAGCAATAGTCAACCACTCCATGGTAGTTCCCAAGAATGCATGGAAATTAACAGATAATAAACAAAAAGGAAACTGTGGAGTGTCGCAATCAATAATGTCCTGGAGGGACATAGCATTTTTAAAAATATTATATCTGCATAAAAACTGTTTTACCTTTTCCTGATAACAGTTTCTGATCACAAAATTATAAAAGTGAAAAATCTGAATTTTGAAAATCAAGTTATTGATTTTCCGAGTGATGGAAAACAGTTTTCCTTCTCTTAGATGGATTGCTCACCATGGGTTTATAGTAGTTAGTGTAGCAAGAACTTTTTTTTATTTCAAAGCAAACAAAAAATAATTTTATTTTCTTCTTTAATACTTACCAATGGTGGAATGTTGTTTATTTCTGAATTGTAAATCTGTTCTGGGAGGTTAAATAGCCGAAGACAACGATCTTCACTGTTAGTCAGAATACAAGAGCCATCAGGTGCCCTAACATTTACAAGAAAAGACAAAAACAAAAATCTTTTAAGAAGTTCATTAGCACCAAGAGAATACATCTAAGCTTCCTTTAGTTTGAAAGCACATAAGAGTAATAATGCAATGAAAAAAAAAGAACAAAGATTGATATCAGTGAGATGGTAAAAAGAAGGTTAAGTTAGAGGATTTAATAGGATTTTAAAACTTATTGGGTTATTTAATGCTGAATATAAGTCTTATTGGACAAAAATAAAAATGAATCATCAAATATGTAGGCAGATTTCTGTAATGTGCTAAAGTCAAAAAGGTAGGCAGGAGTCTGGAGAGCACTTGAATCAAAAAGGAAGGCAGAGGTCTGTAGTGTGCTAGAATCAACAAAGGTAAATATTTGTATGGAGCAAGCTGGAATCAAAAAGATAGATGTCTGGAGTGTGCTAGAATCAACAAGGTAAGCAGAGGTCTAGAGTGTGCTAGAATCAAGGCTATAGAACCTGGTCTGTCCTGCTATTTACCCATAGCTGGGGAGAGAAGAAGAGGATTCATACCTTTCCCAAGGGTATTAGTAGTATCTAGTAGTATGCTTAAATTTATGCAGTTGAGGTAGTAAGAAGGAAAGCTCATCAGTGCAATTGTCACAAAAATATTCACAGAAAAGACAGAGAAAAGCTATGTCATGGTGGAGGAAAAGTGATTGAAACCAGGATGTTAGGTCAAGATCAATAACATTACAAACCCTTCTTTGGATTTTGTTGAGAATCTCAAGAACTCTTTTCAGGATATTTTTAAGGCTGGAAAACATTTCGAGATTCTGAGAGGTGGGGGGAGATAATAATGGTTTAGTCTTACTAATTAACCCATAGCTGGAAGGAGAAGAGGTAGATTCATACATTTCCCAAGGGCATTTGCATGTAAGTGAATATAGCGAACCCAACAGGAATTAGAGCTCTTCACTCAACAATTCCGGGCCACTATCCATTATACCACCCACACATCCAAGCTTACAGCACCCGATATTCCCAGATGGTTACCCATCTAGCAACTGACCAGGCTCGACATTGTTCAACTTCAGTGATTGTATGGGAACTGGTGTTTCATCTCAGGATATAGAGCCAAAGCACCAGACCAAATATAGCAGCAATGTCCAATTCATGGAAAAATGGTAGCTTTATAAAAGTGCAAGATGGATTTTGGTAAGAAAAATTATCTGTCATGATACAATAAACCAACTTTCCTAGCAACTGACCTAGCAATTGATTCAATTTAATCACTCCAATTCATGTCAGTAGAAAATGTGAGACCAAGAAGGTGCAATGAGTTCCTCACCTGGAGGTTAGCATCAGCCATGCTGATGGAGGGCAAAAATGGTTCTCTCTGATGATTAAAGGATAGCAGTTTCATTTTGTATATATTCATAGAATAAAAAAAAATACAAATTAAACTCAGCTGAAACTCAAAATCGGTTAATTACATTCACTAACATGCTAATACCCTTGGGAAAGTTATGCATCCTCTTCTTCTTCCCTTTAACCCACCTATGGGTAAACAGCAAGACAAACCAGGTTCTATAGCCTTGGATGGCAACTGGTCTACCCTAGAAAGGAATGGCAACCTACTGCGGGAAAAAATCTGCCTTGTCAGTCATGTATCGAAAGATACATGATCGCATAAGCGTGTATCACACATGGCACATAACTGACTAACTGACTCTGATAAGCTGGAATATAAAATATTTGTCTATTAATCTCATACTATAAATGGTACACACATACAAAGATGTAACAAACAAACTTAGTTTTAAGTCAGATGAAATATTTTCTATCATTTTCTATCTAGTCAACCTTTTACTCAAAAAATACCAGAGAAGGGTACTGTCAAAAGGAAAGAGAAAAAAAAGTATATTTCTGAGATGAGTTATTGTAATTATTTACACTATTTACAGTGTTCGGACTGTTATCCTCATCTTTATTGCCTTTTCTAATTGTCTCCATATTTTCGGTATATCGGGCCTGTACCGATCCTTCAATATCTGTCTATATTTCTGACTTCATTGTTCGGACTGTTTTCATCATCTTAGTTGCCATATTCATGACACTTTGGTCGCTGTATGCTCCAGCCTTCTTCAGGTGATTGGAATTTCAAACTGAACCCTTTATTTCATCCACCGGGGCAGATTTTTCTACTTCTACATGCCATGTCTCCTCTAGATGTTTCAGTATCAGTTATCTCCCTTTTTAACTCAACTCTCAAAGTTTTTGTTCACCTCTGCTGTAGCCAGGTATTGAACTCACAACTCTTTGGACCAAGTCACTGGATTCAACCAATGCTTTTATCCACATGACCCAATGGTGAACAAAAGAAGAGGTGAACAAAAACATGGAGAGTTGATTTAAAAGAGAGAGATAACTAATACTGAGACATCCAAAAGAGGCATGGAATGGGGAACTAGAACAATCTACCCCAGTGGACGAAATAAAGAGTTTGCTATGAAATTTCAATCACCTGAAGAAGGCTGGAGCTTACAATGGCTGAAACGTTGTGAATATGGCAACAAAGATGAGGGCAATAGTCCAAATAATATAAATAGTGTAGGAAAAAAAAAAAAAATAAATTGCCTTACCACTTGCATCCTTTAAGGAAATTACTCTTTTGGAATTCTTCTGAGCAATTGGCTAAGAACTTGGGTACTTGGCTGAAGTTGTAAGGCCTGAAATGAAAATAAATAACCAATTATTCCAAAACCATTTTGGATGAGAATGTTGGTTTTATTATCTGCTTTGTGTGTGTGTGTGTGTTTGTTTTAGTTTCATTTGACCAGAAAAGTGTGTGTTTTTTTTTTTTCTGTTTTTAAATTTAAAACCTTACACATACAGACACTGGAATAATTTCAAAGTGACAACCATTCACTACAAAAAGTAACAATGTGCATTTTGATGCTATCAGAAAACATAAAATTAATTTGTCAAACTCAATTTGAAGACAAGAAAGACCTACCACATGCAGTGAAGGTCAAATGCAAAGATTTATACCACAGGGTCAATAAAACAAAAACGAGCTCCTGTCCTAAAATGAATAATATGTAAACATGGGGAAGAATGGACGGACGAACAGCCAGAGGCAACAGAGTAGAATGGCTTTACCCTGCTCTTAAGGCAGTGGTACCCAAATGGCGCAACATGCCTCAAAGGTGAGCGCAGAAGATCATAGCAGGTGAGTCGGAATGATTTAAAGAAAATCAAAGATTTAGAAACAGTGTTTAAAAAATTCATATGTCAAAAATAAATATGATTTCAAAATTTAAAATATTATTATGAATTACTTGTAATTGCATGCATGAGTCCCAGTATAAATATTTATAAATAATTATGAACAGATTTTATAATTGTCCTATTTTTGCATTATATCAAGTATTAAGAATAGAGTAACTAGGATTTGTAAATTGGAGAAGAGCATTATCAGTGATAATATTCTAAACTTGTTGTGGTTATCTCCCTTTAACCCTCTGTTGTAACCTGGGGAAGGTTACTGAATAGAATAATCAAATGAAGGTCGGTAATGAACAATAATACTTAGGACAAGAACAACACATATAAGATTCACCAGTGGCATGTAGAAGAAATAGTCAACTGCTAGAAGTGAGCCAAGTGAATTCCACAATGAATCTCCAACATGCAGTATTTAATACTGCATTTATGTGAATGGGGACATACCCATTATCGTCCGTAGGTATGCTACAACACCCTCCCTTTGTTTTTTATTTTTAAATGTACTTTTTATCACATAAAATTTGGTGAGGAGCAAACAAATTTTCATTCCGAAAAAGTTTGGTAACCACTGACTTAAGGGATGATGAAATAAGAACATAAAGAGAAAACTACAATGAATACAGATTAAATCTGGTATTTAGAGAGATGCTAAAGTTATAGTTCTCAACCAGGAGGGAATGATGAGGCATTTTTGAATGTTTCCTCAAATTTCTAGAATCAGTAGTTATCATTATATGCATTTGGGACAATAGTGACAGTAAGAGTTGCCTAATAGTTAATGTCAATCGCTAACTACTATCATCCTGATTGCTCTTTTCTTTCTCCTCATTACTTAACTGTACTGCCATGCTTGTGGTGATACCACTTAAAAAAAAAGTATAATTAATCTGATTTGAAACAAATATTATTTACTTTAAGTTTAAAATAAACACAGAAATACATTTTTAAAACAAACAGTAGCTGTGTTTTTAACAGACAGTGGCCATGTTTATGTGAATGACAAGTGTTGGCAAGTGACAAAAAGATGTTGACAAGTTTATTGTTGTTCTACAGAGACTTTATCTGTTAAAAATAATATTAAGAAAATGATAAAAGTGCCTTGTTTTTTATATAATTTTTAAGTACCCAGTCATCTTAAAAATGTTGGAAAATATTTTATTTTCTAAAAAATTTTAAAAAATAATTTCATTTATTTGTGAATAAATCCTACAAGTTTCATTAAAATCCAACAATTATTTGATTTTTGCAAGAATTTCCAAATCAATGTGTTTTTTATAGGAAAAAGTGCACTAAATATTAAGCTAACCGCTAAGGAAAAAAAAAACAAGATATTTAACCAAAATTTAGAACATGTTAAAAAGGATTGAAAAATTTAATAAAATAATAAAAAAAAAAAACTTTGGTCTTTCCTCTTAATAATAACATAAACAATAAAACTTTATTTTCATTAAGTTTGGGGGCTTTTTTCATTATGCTATGCTGTTTGTTCAGCGAATTAGGGGTAGTGCTTATTTTTATTTGATATCTCTTTTATGTACTGTCTTAAATTTAACGAAATGATGTTCATTAAATGCAGGGACCCACAGAATCTGCTTCTTCACAAAATGAAAGATTTATCAGATTTAAAGAAACTCAATTAGTTCTTTAAATTGAGGTTTTACTGTAGTACTCCTGCAAATTGTAGCATTCATCCAAATAAATGTTTTTTATCCCCTTGGGAAAAAAAGGACAGTAGAAAGACATTTTGGCAATCTTTGACCCCACCCTCCAAAAAATGTGTTAAAATTATGTTTTTCTCTTGACACTGCCAAAATTATGTTTTTCTCTTGACACTGCCATTCATTCATTAGCAATGTTTATTATTTTAAAAAGTGATGATTAGAATTCTAATAAAACTGAAACATATGAAAAGTATATATATATATATATATATATATATATATATATATATATATATTATATATATATATATATACTTCTTCAGAAATATGCACTTTTATTGCGCTGGAGAGTGTCGTCAGTGATGTAATTACTCAGGTCATTGGGTAGTTTTGGGCCTTACAACATCATACCATCCTCGCTGAGTCGACCCCGTCAGAGCTGATCAGGCTCCGACGCACCCTCCTTCTGTACCATGCCATGCGACACTGATTTTTATAATTGTCTCAACCGACTTGTACTCGATACTAGCAGGATACACATAGGGAAAGTCCATAGCGCTCAGGTAAGTTGGGTTATTCAAAAAGTCAGAAGGAAGAAATTTTTGTTAATTTGTTGCTAGTTTTTAAGTTTATATATTAAAAACAGTGATAATAATATGCCCCATCCAGAATGACTGTAGGTTAACCGATTGAAATAAATGTACTTATAAAAATTTGAGTACAATAAACTACATCTATATACGTTTATACAAGTTTTCCGGTTTACAGTTGAAATGACACTATTAAATTATCCCAAGCCCCTCACCATCAACAAGAAGAAGAAGAAGAAAAAAAAAACTTTTTCTTTTCTTCGTGGATTATAATTTAATATGACTTTCGGTCTAAAATTATGTACAAGACAGTAATTCCCTAATCCCCTGAAAAATTATATATATATATATATATATATATATATATATATATATATATATATATATATATATTTATTTCTTTGTTCTTGAGAACTGACTGACAACAAAAATGATAAACACTATTTAGATTGTTTATCGGAATCTTTTGGCAAAACATCATCTAATTGCCAATTTATTCAAACTTTATAAAATGTTAGATTATATGGATTTCCTTATAATTGGCTAACATACTTTTATAATTTAATAAATGTGTACAAATTTATAAATAAAAAATTATTTTCATATTTATTTCCTTATAAATTGGTAAATAATAAATATTGCATTGCATTAGTTTTAATTCTATTAGTTTTTAGAATGTTGTTAATATAAAATTATTCTTCTAAATAAAAAAAAAAATCTAATAAATTGTTTTTGATGATGTAACTTCTAAAGAACAACAAAAATGTATGAATTCACTTTCATCATATGCTTTGGTTTTATTTCAATTCTAATCATGGCTTTTTAAAGCAATAAACATTGCCAAGGAGTGAAGGTAGTTAAAATAATAGTAGAGTCAAGGGAAAAACCATCGTTTTGACACAACATCTTATTTGGACATGTTTCTCCATGTTTGCCTAATATTGTATGTATTCCATTATGAACAGAACAACATTTGTAAATTGATAAAAGTCAAGATTATTCAATTTTAACAAATGGCTTGAGGAAGATCCAATGAATGCTAATCTACAAAAATTATCCCGCCTGCTCCCAAATATTATTCTCTATTTTCTTTTTACAAGTAGACCAGTCAGCCTGAGATTTTCAAGAATAATACTTTGATGGAGACTAATGTACTATTGCTCAAGGTAGGTTTTTTTTTTTTAATTAATATCAAATGGCTGAATATTTTGCAGATAGAGCTCACAAAGGAAGATTAAAGAAAATAATAACTTACTGATATTCATTTTCAACTTCTTCCATTTCAGTCAGCTGCGGCTTAAACGGACCAATTTCTCCAGATGAGACCATTTCACAAATATTTTCCTTCTGGACATCTGAACGGGAATCAGTTTCCACAGGCACAGACTTGGTTAAACTCTGACTGGAATCAGATATAAGGAGGTTCTGCTGGCAATCTGACACCATGATGTCCTTCTGGCAATCAGATGTAGTAGGGATGTTCTGTCGAGAATCAGCTACCAGTTGGGAATCAGCTGTGGTAACGTTCAGCTTAGAATCTGACACAGGGACATTCTGCTGGGAATCAGCTGTGGATATGTGCTGTTGGGAATCTGACGCAGGGACATTCAGCTGGGAATCTGACGCAGGGACATTCTGCTGGGAATCATCTGTGGTGGGTTGCTGCTGAGAACCAGAAAAAATACCTGCAGAAGAAGGGCTATTACTGACACCTTTATTGTTGCTTCCTTTCTCAACTTGCAACTCTGATTTGAATTTCTTCCATGGAGGAGCTTCTTCAGCGACCCATGAATCAGCACTTTGCATACAGTCTTCCTTACTTAACTTTTCAAAGCTTCGTTTTTTCGTAGCTTCATTATCAGTGATACTTTCTTTTGATACATCAGTACATCCAACTTTGGGCATGCAGTCACGTAAATCACTTTTAAATGTGTCATGGCAGACAATTTTTTCAGGAACACAAATTTCTCCCACTGATGGAAGATTTGCTTCACTCAGAGAATCAGGTTTTAAAACACTTTCTTTCTCACAACTGTCCAAGTCAGACTCCTTCCCCTTTTTTGCGGTTTCATCACTACTACAAATCTTGTGTTGTAAGGAATCTTCACAGCTAATAAGCGAATGGTTTCCACTGAAACTGCAGCTTTCATCTGGAGTTTCCAAACTGTCTTGTGACTCTGACATTGCAAACGAAATACCAGAGTGCAAATTTAAGGAAACGTTTTTATTTGTGCTAAAACCAGACAACTGAGGCTCCTCTGAACTCAGAGAACAAAAGTCTGACATAGTTTGTGATTTTGTATCAAGTGTATGGCATTGAGATGTGTCTTCAATGCTAAATTTCTTTCCTTCTGTCTTTTCTTCCATGGGTATATGTTAAGAAATATTGCAGTTGTTTTCAGCAGTTCAATTTTTTTTTTTTTTTTTTGTTGGTTTAAAATCTTGAAACTGGAATTAGCTTCCGTTTCTAAAAATTAAAAAAAAAAAAAAAAAAAACATTTAAATATTTTATGTTTCATAAAGAGAGGGAAAGATAAATAACTTGAAAAGGAAATATATTGAGTTATCTCCCTTAGCATGCAGGAGCAGACACTTCATGACATTGATATGTCAATAAAAAGACGTTTCATACAAATAAATTTAAAAATATTCTAAGCTAGTATACTTAAATCTGCAATGAAAATCAAAGATTAAAAATCAGTGATTATTACATATTCTGGATACAGACACTCATGTGTCATTTAAAAAATTAATTATGTATGTGATTTAAGATTATTAGTAAAAAAAATATGTGAAATGGTAGTATTTTGGGCACAATAAACAGATAGAAAACTATAATACTTAATACTATATATATATATATATATATATATATATATATATATATAGTATTAATTATATATACGTATATATTTATATATAGTTGTATATTTAGGCAGCAATCCTTCCTATATGCATGTTTCATTAAAAGCGACAGACAAGGTACTACGGTTAAGCTTTTTATTTAATTTTTCTTGTGTTCTGACAAGAGCTTTCTTTTCTGGACAAAGGGTGTGTAAGAACTGTCCAAATGCTTTATATTTCCGAGCACTTTCGGCTATACCTTTAGCCATTATCAAGGATGATTCGATTTTTCAACTTACTTGAGTGTGAGCATTCATAAATAATTACATCGGTTACACAACCACATGCTTATCCAGACATCTTACATTACACCTATCTAATCACAGCTCTATTAGAACCCATTTAAACACACACACAAATTTAACAGACTCCATTCAAAACATAATAGTAGAAAACACAAATATATTAACTGCATCCACCTGCAAAAAAAGACTAAAAATAATGGAAGCTTTAATCCAACTCTTAACAATATTAACTACAAAGCCACAATGTGCTAACCGTATTCAGAAATTAAAAACATCCCTACCACACACTAAGACATACACTTTGTCCAGAAAAGAAAGCTCTTGTTCAGACACAAGAAAAATTAAATAAAAAACTTAACCATAGTACCTTGTCTGTCGCTTTTAATGAAACATACACATCTATATATATATATATATATATTCAGAGACCAATGCAATTTGTGCATTAAAGAAAAAAATCTTAATAATAAAACATAAGGATCCGGACATATTACTGAACAAACATAACGAGTTGGTTTGTAAATGTAGACATAAAAACCACCTCATTTTAACTAAGTATGTTTAGAAACAACTATATAAAAAGGGAAAATATTAATTTTGTTTTTGAAATGAATGTATGAATACATGGATACTATACTTGTTAGTATGTACATAGATGAAATTAGACATTTATATGTGAATATATATATATATATATATATATATATATGTATGTATGAACATTTTGGATAAGGGTGCTTATGTGGATATATGTACTTTTTTTTTAAATTGTGGGCACATGTGTATGGAGATATGTGTGTATATATATATGGGTATATATATATATATATACATATGTGTGAGTATAAATATATAAGTACGGGGTATGTTTAGGTACTAACGTTATTTTTGTGCTAGGTATCGTTATATATATATATATATATATATATATATGTGTGTGTGTGTGTATTTTACATATGTGTGGATGTATGTGTAGATGTATGTGTATATGTATATTGTATGTATATATGCAGATATATATATGTATACATGTATTTGTATATGTGTAGTATTTTGAATATTAAATTACTTGTAATCTCTATAAGTATATAGATGTATATACCTTAGAATTAATATTTGTAATATATGTGTGAATAGATGTATAACATTGTAATATAAATACATATGCATGTGTGGATAGTTATGGGTAGAATTCTTTTCATATGCTTTTTTATGTATATAATCGTGTGTGTATATGTAGGTATATGAATTTGTGTGTGTATGTGTATATATATGTGTGTATATGTATATGAGTATACCTATATGTATATATGTATATATAGATAGATAAACAGATTGATAAATATATATATATATATATATATATATGTATGTATGTATGTGTCTATACGTGTATGGTATATTTTTAAATGGAAGTACTTGGGTCATTCTAATGGTATTTTAAAATTACTCTTTTTAATATTTAGTAACACTTTCTCTTTTAATGTTCTATAATTAGAATTTTGAGAGTGTATTTTTATCTTCTTAAGGGAGTTTCATTTTAAAATTGATAATTTAAATTTAAATATCCCACTCTTTAACTATTAATAGTAATAATAATATTAACGAAATTCCTTTAATAATGAAGCACTTCAGAAGTCACCTAAAGTTAAACTTTATAAAATCAAACTAAAATCTAAATAAATTTCAAATATTAAAATATAGGTAATGATTGAGAAATGTATGTATATATAATTTATGTATGAAGATAGATGAATATTTGTGTATATTGTTACAAGTGTGTCTATGTGTGTATTTGCACATGTAAATAAACGTATGTATATATGGATTTGCATGAATATGTTTGTGAGATACATATAAGAAGAAAACAAAATCTTTAATATTACCCTCAAATATTATTAAATAATGAAACCTAAACCTTAATTTAGTTTACCCATATAATAATAAAGAAAAATTGCATTCATAAATTAGATTAAAAGTAAAACTAATATAGATGTTACCAAAAATTTTTTACAATATTATGGAAGTACAATTGGTCGGGTAAATAAACTATTATAATTTTAAATATTTCTTTAATATGTTCTCGATAAATGTACTAATAAAAATAGTAGTTAACTTATATTAAGTCCCTAAACTATTTACTTAAAAAATTAAATGTTTAAACTGATAACATTCATCATTTTTTTAGACATCTAAATTTCTATCAAACATTGAAATCTATCTTTTACATAATTTTGTTAAAACAAAATTACAGCCTCTTTCGATTCACTTCCCTCTCCCCCTCTCTCTTTGCCGTAACACTCATTTAGATATATCTGTATTACTGTCGTCTGTCTCCTCTCTCCTTTCCATTTTTCCTTTTCTTCTCTCCCCACTCCCCTCCCATTCCTATATATCATTTCCATTAAGTTAACCATCTAAATAGGTCAAGGTTCGGTCACTCCTCCTACCCCAATATAAAGCATGCTTAAGAGATGTAAAAATTAACCCCTCCCTATACTCTACCTTGTCTCTTTAACTACAACTCTCACCCCCCTGTTAAATTACAAAAATTACACTACCCATCAATTTCTAATCCCATTTTCCTTTCATTTCGTTGTTGGAATTGTTACCTGATGATCCGGAGTCCTTTAAAAGGATTTTGGTGAAATTATTGTAATGGTACCTTAAAGTGGTGTTTTCATTAAATATATATATATATATATATATATATATATAGGAGAATTTATCTTAGCAAAGACATTTTGCCCTCTGATGAACTTTATCAAAGCAATTGCTTAAAATTTTGGTTAGTGTGCCAGCTAGTTTATGTAGGGTGCTGCCTATCCGATGTAATAGGTCCCATTAGGACATCCAGTTTATATACTTTTGGTAATCCATAAAGTGTGGGTGTTTTCAGGTGGTATTCAATGAGTTTTAGCTAGAATATTCTTCATTTTTTAGTAATTTCTTGGTTCATTTTTAAATTTTTTTGTCTCTTTTATGACCTAGTGCTCATTTATTTTTTCATAGACATTATTGTCATCCAGGTGTTTCATTTTTTGTAGATAAATGTGTTTGTCCATAATTATAATTCCACCGCCTTTTTCAGGAGGGGTAATATGAATGTTTTTGTTGTTTGATATTTCTTTTAGGTTTTTTTTTATATCTTCATGGAAGATTGGTTTCATTTTATTTTTTTTCATGTGTGGCTGTAATTAGACCCTGGATGTATCATTTGTTGAAATCTGAGTCATTGTGTTGATGGCTTTTAAACATGAAATTTGTAATATCATTTTTCGGTAGTCTGGTGGCAAATTTCAGAATATGACTAAGACTTTCCATTTGTGTATCAGGTAGTTTGAATTTGGATAAATTTGTAATTAAGTCGTTTCTGCCTTTACTCACCTTGATAAAGTCACTCAGAGGATGAAATATATCAGCTAAGTTTTCTTTTTGCCTTTATTCATATTATCCTTTTACAGATATATTCTATCTGAAATATATATATATATATATATATATATATATATATACAGCCATGGCCAAAATTATGGAGCACCTATAAAAATTTGAGATAATAGTCTAAACCTACGTATTTCAAGGTTAAGAATCGTACAGTGAACAATTGAGAGCAAATGTAAAATATTTAACAGTAGATTGTAGTATTTTTTTTGCTTTAAAGCCTCTCTCAAGAGCTTTAGCTGAGTTTCGTACTAAATTCATTCCAATATTCAAAATGATTTACTGTCATACTAAAGATTGTTTCGTAATTTTCGGGTAATATTTGATTCCTACCAGTGTATATTTAATTGAAAATGCCTCCAAAGAAGCAGCTTTCAGAGATTAAAAGAGCACAAATTGTTGCTTTATCTGGTGAAGGATATTCTCAGGTAGAAATTGCCAGGAAGATGGAATGTTAAAGGAAGGGGTTTCAAACAACAATTAAAAGGTACAAGAAAACGGTCTTTCAAAAAACAGAAAAGGACAAGGCCGTAAAGTCTACAATCGCCAGGGAAGACAGATCTTTGAAAAGAGCATCCCTTACAGATGGGAGGAAAAGTTCTTCAGAGCTAGCTGCTGAACTTAGGGAGGATGCAAACAAAAACATACCAGCTCTAACAGTGAGAAGAAGGTTATTAGAAGTGGGATTAAAAGGACGCAAAGCCAGGAAGAAGCCATACTTGTCTCAGGCCAACAAGAAAAAAAACGACTGGAATTTGCAAAAACCATGAAAATTGGACACCTGATGATTGGGGCAAAATTGTTTGGTCTGACGAAAGTAACTTTGAGGTAAGTTAACAGCTTCTATTTCCTAAACTTTGGATGTAATAATTGAAATTTTTATGTGAATACACATCCATAACATTTATTCAAAAATTGTAACAAATTCTTTTTTTTTCATCAGATTTTTGGCACCCCTGGAGTGGTTTATGTTCGCCGTAGGGAAGGCGAGGCATTTCATCCTGATTGTGTGGTTCCAACTGTAAAATTTGGAGGAGGAAGCGTAATGGTTTGGGGTTGCATGGCTTCTTCAGGCTCTGGAATGTGAGGGCAGAATGAACTCCACAATTTATACTAACATGCTGGACCAGGTTTACCGAACCTCTTTGACTAAAATATTTAATAATAACATTCCAAGTGATGTAATCTTCCAACAAGACAATGCTCCATGCCATACGTCAAAAGTTTCAATCGGTTGGTTTGAGAAAAAAGGGATTACAGTGATGAAGTGGCCCCCTCAACCCCCATACCTAAATCCCATTGAAACTTTGTGGTCCCATTTAGGGAAAAAGAGTGAGAATGCACAAATGTTCATCAAAAAAAGAATTAGAGGCCAAACTTCATGAAGATTGGCAGAAAATAGATCCTACCACCTGCAACAACTTAGTCAATAATATGCAAAAACGAATAAAAGCTGTTATAAAGGCAAAAGGAGGACATACCAAATATTGATTGTTGTTATTAATGTTTACTCCACTATTCTTAACCTTTAAATATATAAGTTTGAATCATAATTTCGATTTTTCATTGGTGCTCCATAATTTTGGCCAAGGCTGTATATATATATTATGAAATGGACAAAGTCCACACAATTATTTTAAGACATTTTTATGTTTATACATTCTTTTTAAAGATACAAATATTCATAGTAAATGCTGTTTTTATAATAAACAGTATTAAACAACATTTACTGGCCTGAACGTCCAAGAAATTTCCGTCCCCCAACAGGAATCGAACCTATATCCTATATGGACCCGTCATATAGCTTGATGTGCCTTAACCGTTTCGGCCACAGAGGAGCGTTCAGTTAGCAAGGTCGATTTTACTGTCTTTAAACTTTAATCTTCCATGAATCTCTCACATACATTCATATCTGCTCATGGCGTATCTAATGTAAACAAATGACATCACACATTATGAAATGGACAAAGCCCGACAATTATTTTAAGACATTTTTATGTTTATACATTATTTTTATAGATACAAATATTTAAGTAAATGCTCTGGTTTTATAATAAACAGTATTAAACAACATTTACCGGCCTGAAAATTTCTCGGATATTCAGGCCGGTAAATGTTGTTTAATACTGTTTATTATAAAAACAGAGCATTTACTTAAATATTTGTATCTATAAAAGAATGTATAAACATAAAAATGTTTTTAAAAATATATATATATATATATATATATATATATATATATATATATATATAAATATATATATATAGGGTGCATAAAAAATACTTTTACAACTTTGGAGGCAGGTTCCTCACACCAAAACAAGGAAAAAAAGTCCATATAAATGTATGTACACAAATCCTGAGAAAGTAATCAGAGGGTGAAAGACCCTGCATACATTGCAAATGATATGGATAAAGGTGCTGCTCTTGAAGTATGCCCTATGCGGTACTATAAGACATACAACATGGTAGGGCCACTTGGCGTGTGCTGATACCTGGATCGTCCCTGACAATCCAGGTATCAGCACACATCAAGGGCCCTACCACCATGTAGAGTATGTTCTTCATGGTAAGGCATATGAGTGGATTTCAGTCTTCCTTGATACAAGGTTTTTGGTGCCACGGATCCTGTCTCAGCAATGCGGCTCCAAACAGCAACAAAGTTTGGATGCCTCGGCTGCCTTCAGTCTGAAAATGCAATCTGATACAGCCGTGCAGCCTCACATCCATTACCATTTGCGTGGGCATATGTAAAAATCATATCTACCTGCTCATGATATGAATATCCTGCCATTGTTAAATGGAACACTTCTCAGTTAACTAATTACTATACATTAAATGTTGAAAACAGACTAGCTACAAATGTACACAACTGACAAATAGAACCTAGTCTACATAGCAGCACAGCATCATCTACCATAATCTTAATAACTGAAAAATGAAGGATTTGCGGATATATGTCTATATGGACTTTTGTCTTTGTTTTAGTGTGAGGAAGCTGCCCCCAAAGTTTGTAAAAGTATTTTTGATACTCCATATATATATATATATATATATATATATATATATATATATATACACACACACACACACACACAGAGGTAAAAATCCATGGTAAGTAATCCAAGTGAATCCTAGTAATATAAAATATTAAAAGTGATTCACAGAAAGAGCTCAATGTATTTATTACAGAGCATATATAAATTACAGAGGGATGAAAATCACAATTTCACCCTTCTAACAGGCTTATCAACTCAAGGAGTTTATATATATGTATGTGTGTATATGTATGTATGTAAATCTATTGAAAAAGATTTTTTTAAAATTAGTAACAGAATTTTATAAAAGAAATTTATAATCAATACTGCTTTTTATAGTGAGCATTAAATGGTAAAGTCATTGGCCATAAACGATGATCTCCAATGATAAGGAACACAATTACAAGTAATTTTAGGTGTAACTTTTTACCATTTTGATGCTATTTGCTATAACTGTCAGATGATATTCAATCTAAAAACCTGTAACAAAATTCAACAATAAAATGAAGAAAAAAAATAAATAAAAGACAAGTCAAGAATTAATAAATAATACTTGATCTCAGGATATAAATAGTTTCAATCTAATTCCTTAAACTAAAGTATTAGTTCAACTAAGTCTGACAAAAAGAGCTACAAAATAATGTTTCACAAAAATTCCATAACAGGATTTTCTTTTGCCTTTTTTTTTTTATTGCAAATTCATGACATTAGCATTCTTGATACTGACTAATGATTGTCAAACATAGTAGAATCAAGAACATGACCTTAGGACAGTTTTCATCAGTTTAGTTCTACTGCACAGCAAACTATAAGCCAACTTGAAAAATTCTGTAAAAATTTAAATCGACAAATCTTGTCAATTCAATAAAACATGCATGTGTACCAAAAAATTATTAACTAAAGTAGGTTGATACTCAAAGTCAGTATGCTAATAAGTTGGCATAGAATAAATGTCTTAATAATCTTAGACTGAAAGAATATAAATTTAGGTACCACTAAGGAAAAATCTACAAATCATAATAAAAAACAAAATTTATCGTCAAAATATTTGTGCTATTATTAAGAGGAAAGGTTAAAGGAATTCTTTATGAATTTTTTTTTTTTAATCCTTTTTAGAGCTTTGGAAATTTTGGTTAAAAATTTTGTTTTTCTAATGTTAACATGGGCCATAAATTTGTACAAGAAATTTGAGCATCTTTTTGCAATGAAAAACACATTGAATTAGAAGTTCTTTAAAAAGTCATATAACTGTCAGATTTTAATGAAATTTTCAGGATTTATTGAGAAATTAAATTAGTTTTAAAAGTTTTCTTTTTTTAAGAAAATCTTTGTCAAATTTTTTTTTATATGTGTTACATTTAATTTTATGAAATTTTGATAAATTCTTTTTGGTATCACTTAATGCTTATATTAGTTATAAGCACAAGTCCTTGGCGAATCATCAGATTTTTTGGGTCAAACAGTTACAGATGATTTTGCTGATCATCAGAAAATCAATTTAAATTCAACAAAGTATGTTGCTTATTAAAAATATTAAATTTAATCAATTAGCTTGGAATTAAAATAAAAATAAAAGCTTCAACAAAGATTTTTATTTTTTTAAACCTCAGTTATCAATCACTTTTTTGTGGGGTACCTATAAAAATTCTATTTCTCTTTAAGGAGTTTAAATTTTTCAGTTGTTCATCATATTTATTCAATCTGTCAATCTTATAAAAATAGGAAAGATTTCACTTCTGTAATATATGATGAAGAAAAATAGAATTTATCGATTGCATTCTCCTATATTTTTAACATAGGAAGTCAAATATTAAGTAATCTCATACAGGGAAATATCTGGCATTCATTGTTCAAGCAGTCAATACTGTTTTCAGCTGAAATTTATAAAATCTTTCTCTTAAAACAATTTTTAGGAAAACAGGTTTCTCAAGTTTAGTCGCTTTTATCGCTCTTTCCAGTATTGATGGGGGTTTCCTTCCTAACCTTTTATTTGAAGTGGTATGGAATATTAACATCTTGATTATGTCATTGTTTTCTCTTCAAGTTGCATGTGCTAACCATTTTAGTTGTTGCTGCTGTTGGTAGTCTTCAAGTGATGCGGTTTCTTTCTTTTGGTACAGTATTTTGTGAATCTGTGGCACCAGTTCACAAGGTTCAAAAGGAGATGACCTTTGTCAAGACCTTCAGGCTTTACTTGCTCAAAGCCTTTTTTCACCATTGATCTTAGGAAGTGGTGTATACAGCTGACAGTTTAGATATTTGACTGGGTTTGGCACCATGCATGACATCCATATGAAAGTCTCAATCTGACGAGGCTATTTAAGAACATGACTTAACATAAATTAAGCTTCCATTAATTCTATGGGTAAATAGCAGATCCGATTTGGTTCTATAGCCTTGGTTGGCAACCAGTCTAGGAGAAGGAAAATTCTGAATTTAAACCAGCCTGAAGAAGGTTGGGCGCCATCAGGCTGTCCTACGACTTGAAAGAGTTACCGGACTCCTGACCATGATCATGACATATTTCGCATCGCACTGCATTTAAATCCATATATAACAGAGTTGGTTTTAAAAATAGTCAAGAAATGTTCTCAATCAATCTCAGTCTAGATCAAGAATAGAACATAAAAAAATGTTTGGTTCTCTAAATAATTCTAGGCCTGCAAGACAATATTCTTTGAAATACAGCCTGCCAGCTAATACCATTCCAAATGCAAAAGCCATTAACCAAAGACACAACATAAAATCTATATTCTTTTTTCATTCAGTGACAAATGCATATAATTTCAAAGCAAGAGGTGGGGCTGTATATTCCTTGGGGCTTCATTCATTAGTTAAAGGTGAAAATTAAATAAAATTCTTATTGGCAATTCGGCAAAGAAATAGAATTCTGGTAAAAACAGTTTAGTGTAGATCAATTAAATTTGCTTCACAATTATATTTAAGGCTTTTGGGCATCTCTGTTATTTAAATTGATATGTTCAATAAATTAAGCTTCACAAGAGTTAATCATATTATATACAGAAACATTCCCAATGAAACTTAAAGGAAGTATTTGGTGCTCAAATATCTCACAACTGTCAGATAGAAGGTTTGTAAATATAAACAAACATAAGATGGATAATTAGTCAGTTCAGTTCCACATGGGAAACACGCTTAGGCGATCATGTATCTTTCGATACATGACTGACGAGGCATATTTTTTTCCCCGCAGTAGATTGCCATTTCTTTCTGCGGTAGACCAGTTGCTATCCAAAGCTATAGAACCCAGTCTGTCCTGCTATTTACCCAAGGGTAAATGCACGTAAGTAAATGTAATGGATTTTTACAATTTATTACATTCGTAACTTGCTGCTAAACACTCAAATAATTTTATACAGTGAAAAATAATTTAATATTATCTATTATTATACAGTTCCCTAAAGGTTTGAGGGTTAGGACTCAACTAAATTTACAAATCTAATAAAATAGGATTTCATTAGAACCCCTAATCATGAATCTACTTTTGATTACTGTTGTGCCAGATTTTAATACTGATAAGAGTCTGAAAAAAATACAATATAACATCAAATAGAAAACATGGATCTGTTAAAACAATGGATTTTAAAAAGTAAAGTCTATATTTGATCGCAGTATAGAAAATATCCAGGGATATTGCTAATCTATAAGAAATGTGTACTCAGCATTTAAAAAAAGAATCTTGGTGTCCCATAATGATGGGACAGGTTTTACTGGATTATAGAAATAACATAGTACCAAATATTACATCTTATATATCTATAATTCTCAAAATGTGTGTGTATATGTGTATGTGATCAGATATCATTTATGCATTTCCACAGTTTTCATCCGATTTTGATTAATTTTTTTTTGTTTGATTGATAATTCTTCTGTGCCGATTTTGAGTTCAAATTGTTGGCAACAATGGCTCTCCACTACTTCCTGTCCATTATAACACTCAGCAACGTTTTATTATTTATTATCTGTTCTTGGATATATATCTTTCATAAAAACTTTAATAAAAAGAAATACTTTGAATTATTACAATAATATTATTTATCATTATACAGTTCCCTTTTCACCCCATTCAAATTGTTAACCCCCTATTTGGGGATGTGCCTCAGTTGCACCCAATTGTTGTTACTAATATTGATTTTTGGGTGGGCTGACTTTAAACTTAAACTGCTACAATTGAACAGCAAAAATTCCCAATAATGAAAGACCCCGTCGAAGACAGGTTATACTGCTAGTAACCAATATACAGGAGTTCAACATATTATCTAATATTTGAATATTACAATGTACATCCCTGAGATGGTTACTACCATGAAGAGAACATGCACGAGTTCAATTTCTCATTTCAGACACAGAGATTATGAGGGTCCACCGTCAGCAAAAGAGATATCAGATGCCGGTGTAAAAAATAGAAAAATCTTATTTTGAACTCTTGTATATCAGTTACATAATAAATTACATTCTCTTACGTGCTAATATCCTTGGGAAAAATATGAATCCTCTTCTTGCCCCTCTTCCCCAGCAAGGGGTAAATATCAGGACAGACTGGGTTCTATAGCCTTGGATGGCAACTGGTCTACTGCAGAAAGAAACGGCAACCTACTGTGGGAAAAAATCTGCCTCGTCAGTCATCATGTATCGAAAAATACATGATCGCCTAAGAAGCGTGTATCACGCATGGCACATATAACTGACTTGGTACTTTCTCATTTTTATAATCTAAGATACTTGCTGTATAATGGAACACCTTGTGTAGACATTTATTTTACCAGGTCCAATGATTACCTAGGTTTATTAAAAGCTTTTGAACTAAGCCGTTACCTTATCGCTTTGGTTTGAACCCAAACATAAGGTAAATAAATCTGCCAAAATACGAACTCACTTTTTTTAGTTTTTTTTTTTTTAAGTAAACAAAAGAAGTCTTGCAACACTAAATAACACGAATGATAAGCAAATGAAATTACATTAAACGATCAATAAATACAGTTTCTTTTTATCATAATCAGCATATAATTACAAAATTTCTTCTATTTAAGTACCATCTTTTAACTATAAACATGTGCTTACCTCAACCGCGCCATTTTGATTACGAACTTATGCTTAACGACAACCCTAGCCAGATTTCGATGCTATTCAACTACAGCGGAATTTTTATATCACCTTCTATATCTGGAATCAATTAATTTATATAGATATTCTTAATTTTTTAAAACGCCTGACAGCATTAATATATTCAAGATAAAGAAAATAATTATTTAGAAAAAAAAAGATAATTTTTATTATTAAAAAGAAACAAATTTACAAATTATTCTGGAGAAATTATTTTGTAGCTCAGAGTGTAAAAAAGTAATACAGAGGAACCTCGATTCTCGAACGTCTCACATATCAAACAAATCGGTTTTTGAACAGAAAATTTGAGATGAAAATACCTCCATTATCGAACAAAATTTTGGTTCTCAAACAACATAGCCAAACCAAGTTTAACCCGAAGGAAATCACTTCTAAGTCAACAGCCAAGTTGTATACATTCATGTGTTGTGCTGTGCTTTTCTTTTCCAATTTTATTGTACTGTGACTTTTTTTTTCTCTAATTTGATTCCTATTGGAAAAATAGTTTCGGTTTATGAACATTTCGGTTTACAAACAACTCTCAGGAACGAATTAAATTTGTGAACCGAGGTTCCACTTTACTGGAAAAGAAATGTTTCCCTTACGAGTAGTCGTTGCAAAACGAAATAACAAGTTTTTAATCAGTAATAGAATAAAAGTTGATTAAGTATTCACACAAAAAATAATTAATTAAGTTTGTTTGGAGTTGGAGTAATTAAATTAAAAAGTCTTTATGCTGTAAAGAAAATGTTCTTTTCAAATAAGGTGTTGGGCAGCTAGGAAAGAGAGAGGAAATAGGTTTGTTTTCTCATTCTCCAAGGCCTATAATAGGCATTTAGTATATTCATGATATACTAACACCTTAACATAATAGAAAAAAGAGCCAGAATAGCTCAAATAAATTAATTCTAAAAATGAATTGTCTGAAAAGGTTTTATATACCACACTAGAATATCCAAATATGTCATTCAAAAATGTTACACACATTACATAT
>CAHIKZ030005433.1:932500-1070000 GCA_903632075.3 Acanthosepion pharaonis | reverse complement strand
TAGAGCAGGTCTTTTTTTCCTCAAAGCTTTGTTCAAACGCTCTAATTGCTGACAGTATATTTGAGCATTAATTGTTGCATTAGGTGGTAAGAATTCAAAGTGGATTATTCCTTGGCAATCCTACCAGATTGATAGAAGAACCTTTTGCCCATGAAGTTCCCTTCTCGGCTGTGGCTGGGGTCCTTCCCCTTTACCAAGCCACTGTCTACAATGCTTAACATTTTGATAAAACATCCATTTTTCATCACCAGTCACAAGTCTATCCAAAAAAGGTGAAACAATTTGGCAAGAATGGAGAGAAGAGCAGATGTCAACTCGGGATTTGAGGTTGTTTTCAGACAATTCATGAGGCACCCATTTTCCAAATTTAGGAACTTTTCCAAGTTGTTGAAGATGATGATGAACAGTTGTATGGTTTGAACTGAGAACCACTGCCAATTCCTCAACTGATAAAGCAGGATTTTCTGCAAGGGCTGCCTCAAGAAGCTTTTCATCAAACTCAACTGGACGTCCGGTTCAATCTTCATCTTCAAGGGTGAAATCTCCACCACTGAATTTTGCAAACCATCTTCTGCAAGTTCTTTCATTCACACATTCCTCTCTATAAACTGAGTGAATGTTTCTAGCCACTTCGGCTGCTGAGTTTCCTTTCTTGAACTCATAAAGCATTATGTGCGTCAAATGATTCTTGGGTACTTCCATGTTAGCAGGGTTTTAATCAAACAAAATTTAATTTTATTGTTCTCTGAAATAAAATTTGATCAATTTAAATGCATCTAAACATAAAAATAATGTTCAGCTCCATTAGACATTATAAAATACTCTTTAAATTTTGTGCATTTTAAAAAAAAGGTAAAATTCAGACAGAACTTATGGGATGACCTGATAGAATACAGTTTGAACTTGCATCTCATAACAGAGGTGATAATATTACATGAGTGTTGTTCATGGAAGCCTAATGGCTAAACAGGAACTCAAATCATAATCAAATTGCTACCTTCTCTCTTCTAAGTCTTCATATATTACTAATTGTTGACTATCTAGCAATCATAGTGACAATAGTTGCAAGTTATTTGAATTCTGAGATTGTCTTTTTTTATGACTTATCAACCCTTTGTGGTTTATTTAAATCCAAAAGTTATTTCAGATTGTAATTGGTTGCTTACAGTACCAGGTGTTTCTAAGCGGTTCCCCATTTAAGTACTGACTGGGCTCAACACTGCTTAACTTTGGTGATCAAATGGGAACTTGTATTTTCAGAGTGATTTAACTGTAAGCTCCACTAAGACTGACAACTTGAAACGTCATCCTTTTATTTATACTTGGCACATGGATGTAGTAGTATGCATGAGAAAATACATGAATATTTAACAAATAAAATGATCAGCTATATTTTTAGGGATGCAAGGAACAATTAGATTTTGATAGAATGAATTCATGAGGATCACATGATGACCAGTGAGTGATGTCAGCTCATTGGGTGATAAACCCCAGTTGCTAAGTAGACTGTGAGATGGCCAGAGGTATGTGGCAGTAAGGAGAACAAATAGAAAACCAACCAGGAATGTAAAAGATACGACCAGCCTGGTTGTTTTCCTTTCAGAAAATATTATAAGTAAGACCCTCTTGATTTTTTCCCATTCACACTGCTTGTTTTATCCATACATGTTATAATTTCTCTGTCTAGCTCAAATAGTGACAGGTATCTACATTTGCATATAATTCCTTGTATCATATATTATATAAAATCTCTTTGAGCAAAATGTAAACCTGACATTCATTTCTTTCAGCCATCCAGATCCTTCCTTCCATTAAGGTTTTAGTATATCACAGATATACTAATGCCTATGATGGGCAACTGGAAATATTCTCTCTTTCCAAGCACCCCATTAATTTGAATGAGTGTTACCTGCAAATTATATTTCTAATAAATATACATGCTTAAAAGCTTAAAATTTGCAACTTAATAATTTTATATATGTTTTAAATGCTGTAAAAATTACATTTTTCTCTATAAATTTTAAGTCAGTTAAATTAAAAGTGGATATCATCCACTCAGTAGAGATATCTTAATAATTTTCAATAAAATGAGATTTTTATTTTATCAAAAACTGGTTAATTAATAGAATGTGTCTGCTATAATTTGAATTCGTGTAATTTGCTAATTTTACCAAAAATTAATTATTTATTCTACAATATATTTTTACATAGAATAACATAATTCAAGAAGAGAGAAAAATATCCTTATATGTACACAGATAGAGCTCAGAAGAAAAAGAAAAGAAGAACATTTATATGATTAGCAAACTGGAGGAGATGAGACATCCTGTTGGAAATTCTGTCATCCAAGTTTTATTTTATATTAAAAATATGAACATTCAAATTCTGTTGTGGAGTAAATAAGACACACCCAGTAACACAAATGAACTAGACAAGATGCCTTAAATAAAGAACTCAGAGTGAGTCAGTGGAAGTCTGTTGGAGTCAGTCGAGAAGAATATCTATTGACGTCATGGTGAGATGTTTTCTGATTTAAATCATTTTTTTTTAAATTTTTGTGCATAAAAAAACAAAAGACATGTTTTGCAGCAGTCCTAAAGAAAGGAGATTCAGTCACCCTCTCTCAACATCATGTTGACTTAAGGTCGACCACTCTCTTACCTCTTAGTATACACACATGTGTCAATAAAAATTGACCCTTAATTTTCAAGCTGCGTTTTTGTGTTATTTATTATGATCCAACAACATTACCATCTTCTAATACCAGATGAAAAACCAAATACCAACCCACTAGAATTAGAATTTGTATATTTTTAATAAATAATGTATTTGTTCAGCTCCACTTCTGAGTGGGGATGTATTGGGGGAGAATGAAAATTAAATAATAAATTAAATATTAAACATATAATAAAAAATAAATAATTTCATTTTCCCATAAAACAAATGGAAACCAAAAAAAAAAAAGGGTTTCCAGTCACATGAAAAATTTGTGACCCCACTTCTGAAAAGGAGATCGTCTTTCTCTTGATACTTTTGAATCATTGAATTCAGATGTGTTTTTGCAGCAGTCCTAAAGAAGGGAGATTCAGTCACCTTCTCTCAATATCATGTTGACTTGAGGTCAACCAATCTCTTACCTCCAAATTTAGTATACACACATGCATCAATAAAAATTGACCCTTAATTTTCCAACTGCATTTTTATGTTATTTATTGTGGTCCAAAAACATAACTATTTTCTGATACCAGACAAAAAACCAAATACCAACTCACTACAAAGGAATGTCACAATAAGTAATTTATACTTTTCTCTTTCAGATTATAAAAATATTTTTCATCATCTTCCACAATATTCGCACACACGTTCGTCCCATCTAAAGATCTCATTCGACATATCTTCCTGTATGAGTTTCATAAAGGTGTCAATACAAGTGCAGCAGCAAAGTATATTCAGAGCACTTATGGAGATGATGCCGTGAATGAAAGAAGTTGCAGGGGGAGTGGTTTACCCTGTTTCTGAAGTGGGGATTTCAGTTTGAAAGAAAAGCAAAAAGAAGGTCATCCAAAAACTTGATTCAAAAGAGTTGGAAGCTGTTGCCACAGACAATCCCACCATTACCTCTAGGGAACTTGCAGAACAATTTAACACAGACCATACAACTGTGTAATGCCAATTAAAAAGGATCGGAAAGGTTTCAGTGAGTTGGAAATGGGCCTCACATGAACTATCTCCAGGGGATCTGCAACAGCGTGTTGTTTAATGTGACATTGTTTTCACAAGACCTTCAGGCACCATTTTTAGGTAGGCTTGTTACAGAAGATGAGAAGTGGATGCTTTACCATAATATTAAATGCTGCCAATTATAGATCAGTGTGTAGAGGATCGAAAGGCCTCAATTCAATCCCTCCTATTTTTTCTTTCAAGAAATGTGCCAAGAAACAATAAACAACAAGAGAAATAATAGAAAATCAGGATTTGAATAACAAACAATATTTTGATTTATATAGCATAAAAGATACAATGCATTATATGCTGAAATGAGTAAAGATTTGTGAGTGAAATCTGGATGATGTTTGTTATTTTAATTATGTGTGTAAACTCTTATTTTGGTATTTGGAGTTATGCTGTGTATGTTTACTTGAAGAAATATTTGTTGTAATTGTTATGATGCAAGTTTCACAGAGTTAGTGAAAGAATAATTCTGTTTATGAGGTAATTAAACAGTGTTTGTGAAATATAAATTTCCTGTGTGAATTGGGAAAAACTTAATTGTTCTAGAGTTGTCTTTCTTTGACCGATATGTTGTCAAGAAGTAAATAAATTCTGGATGAAATAATGTTCTGTAAGACAGATTGGTATAAAATGACAATTGGAAAAAAAAATCTTAGATTTTGCCGATGCATTTCATCTTCCCACTTTTTCAAGGCAAAAATGAAATCGAAATGTTTTTGTTGTTATAGTTACATTAAAAAATCCAAATCTAAAAAGATGTATAACTTCTGTTATAAAAAAAAAAAATTAAAAGAAAGGAATGCCAGAAAATAAAATAATTTTGACCAATCCCAAAAATTGATGCAAAGAGACTTTTGAAGTTAGCCAAAGTCAATGTTCACACCAGATTCTCAGAGACTGGTCAAAATATATATAAGCTGACACCTCTCAGCTAGAAAGAAGAGATGACGAGAGAATGAATGGAGACATTACCGTGTAGAAACCAGCCATGTATGACACATGAAGAAGCAGTTAATAGGTCAGCTGCTAATTATATTTCTGCCTTGATAAGGCTGAGAAAAATACAGTAGATTAACACTGACCTATTTCTAAGACCACTACTACCCCTATCATGGTCTGACTACAAAACTACAATACCAGACATTTCTCCAGATTGCTATCAATATTTGCTTTATAAACAAACATTTTACTACACCAAATACCAAAGGAATCACTCTAAAGAAAATAAATAAAAATATATTATTTATTTTATACTCTTGAGTCAGTTTGTTTTATTCCAAAATTTCCAGTAAAGAAAAAATCCTACCAACACCACCAAACTACACAGGTGACCTCTCGATGTGAACACACTATACCACAGAATTTTAAAATTTGTTAATGCTTAAAATTTTATTGTATAGTAAAAAATAAATTATTCAGTTCATTAATAAATATCTGATTCAATATGTTTAACACTTTTCTTCTTTCATGAAATTACAAGAAAACAAAAAAAATTGTGTTTTATTTCTAAGGCTCTTACTTTAAACAAAGATTTATTTTGTAAAACCAATTTAAATAAGTGATTAAAAAAATAATTTGATTTAAATCATGATTTAGATTGATTTTGATTTAACTCGAACAATGCTGTCTGCTATTACCACATACTGGTACTGAGAGAACAAAAGTGAGAACTAGTATTTATGACCTTTTCTTTTGCACTGTTGATTGCCATGCCGCCTAGCGGGCGTTAAGTAAAGTTTCCCCACAAATGCCACAACTGATAAACAATATCAAGTGCATTAAATCAGTACAATTTTGGAAGATGATTTTTTTTGCCTTTCAACTGTAATTGTGAAGAAATATTGGTTGATAAGATCTCTGATAGGGAAGATGAGTTATCAAATAATAATTGGTAAAACCAAAATTTGGCTGCCAAATGGATTTGAATGCCAAAGGTGAGACGCTTGAAGACCTCCGATGTGAAAGGTCACATTTTAGCCTATTCCAAAGGACAGGTGTTACTGGCTACAAGCAAACCTGAATAATGCACCAACAAGCAGACACTGGAAGAAGAGATATGATCAACTTCAGAAAGGTGTTTCAATCAATTTCAAACAAATACATGTATTGGGACTTTGCCCTCAATGCCATGACATTAAATGTTAAAGTAACATATTTAGCAATTCTCTCTTCTCATTTAAAATTGTATAATGTATTACTTATATAAAAGATTGCTTTTTTAAACTGTTCATTTGTCTCATACATTATTTCTCTGTTACAACTCAGATGTGGAGTCGCTAATTTTCCCATATAATGAGTTTGTGCCATGTCACAATCAACTGGCTGTAGAGGATATATGTAGCAGTTTTCCAAGTGTAGTTTGGATGTGGCACAAGGCCAAAAGTAAGGGTCACCCAGTGAGAATTGACCTCACTACTTAGTCATAATTGTTCTAGTGAGACAAGCTTGCTAACCATTACACCACCCCGAGATGCCTCTGTAGAGGGTATATGTTGTCCAGTGGTGTGGCATCTATATCACCAAAATATTTCCAATAAAACAATGCAAAATGAAAGCAAATTCATAACAGTTTGAAATGTTATGAAGTATTTATTCCATAAAATAAAAACAAAATAATAAAAGTCTAGATACGAAAAAATTTTTTAAAAATTATGCCTTTAATTTAGAACAGAGTCTGAATAAAAACAAAATAATAAAAGTCTAGATACAAAAAATTTTTTTTAAATTATGCTTTTAATTTAGAACAGAGTCTGAAGCCTAAAGTCTTCTAACAAAGTACTAATTACAGAATGGTTGGAGAGGAGCATGTGTGTTTGCATGTTGTTTTATTAGAAACACATGTGTAACTCCTGGTAGACTATTAAAAGGTCCAACTACAAGAAAATGGGCGAACTTGAATTAAGTCCAACTGAAGATAAAGAAGACAAACAAGACCAACATATACAGTGTAACCCGGATATAAGAGAGTTGTCGGGACCGGATAAGAAGTCTCTTATATCCGGGTTTCTCTTATATCCGGGTTTGGTCTATTTTGTTTAGGTAAGTATGGGAACACTTTGGGACCAGAGAAAATCTCTCTTATATCCGGGTTTCTCTTATATCCGGGTCTCTTATATCCGGGTTACACTGTATATATATATTACTAAGAGAAAAAACAAGAACAACATCTATTCTATACCTGAAGATGTCTGTAGCAACAGACGAAAGCTTGTAGTAAAAATAAGAACTAATACAGCAGAAATTTATAGAAACAAGGATCATTTCATTCATAACGGATTCGGAAGTTTTTGTATATTACTTGAATTGTTTGCGACGATGGATTTCTCGCCAATTAAATCATTAACCTTTGCATTAGTTTTTGTGTGAATAATTCATGAATTTGTAAATTGATTGCACGTTTATCGTAATATATATATATATATATATATAAACAAATATATGTATTAAACAAAACAATTTTACAATGGACATAGACAATAATATTTGTGTGTGTGTGAACGTTTGTGTCCATTCTTTGATGAATGTTCATACGTATGTGTATGTATGTGTGTATAATGTTCATGGTGTCTTCCCACAAATGGAAGTTGCTGAAATGAAGAAATGAAAAAGAGATATTTAGCCCCCCCCTCCCCCTACACTAGGGTTACATGTGGCACAAGGCCGGGTTTAACGTAGGATTTCCGAGCCCGTAGGCTCGGCCAAAAATATTCCCTCTTTGAACCCACATAAACGGGTTCAGGGGCAAGTCAACCACCCCGAACGAGACTCTTCCCTTCGCCGGAGCCTCGTCCGGGTTCCTCTCTGCCCAAAAGCAGAGAATTAGACAGTTACTTAGCCAAAAAGAGAGCAAGGTGAGAAGTCGCCCAGTATTTATAATATAGGGAGAATGACCCCTAGTGACAATTTGGGAATTAAGGAGGAGCTAACTTTGACAAGTATCTGTGTGGTTACTCCCACTTACTTCACAAAAAGACATTGCTAGTGGATACTCCATAAGCCTATAAATAGGAAGTGACATTCTCTGTCATGCTCTCTTTTCTATTTTTCTCTAAGACAATAAAATGTAACTTGCACATGCTGATAATGTAGACTTACTTTTACACAAATACCTTCACTAGTTTAAATGTTTTCTTCTTTCATATTCATTGTTTTGTCACAATGAAAACTCTTCTGTTGTCTATGTATACCTCTGTTTTGTTAATACATTGTCATTTGTTTGTATATGGTTTTGTTGTTACTTTATTAATTTATTACTTGGACTCACATTTGAGTCCACAATTATTGTTGTGGGAAAATTGTACCAGGAGATGCGTGTTTTCTACCTAAACACAACCAGAATTCCTGCAACAAATCTATGACCCTATGCAAATGAGGAGAAAGGATGAGAGAGTTCTTTTTTGAAAGCATTGATTTTTTAAGGTGCCCATGAACTTCTTCTGCTACTACATATTTCTTCCACAGACAACCATTTGTGTCACGCAACATTATTGTCCAGTATACCACTGGTCGGAGTGTAGAAAATAAAACTGTATGAAACTGGCTGCAAGATTTGAATACAACAAAAAAATTACACAAGACATGCTAAAATCAACAACTATTTATTTCAAAATCTGGCTCATTCTATTTTTGCTCCCAGCATTCCCTAATAGGACCTGAAGTCTTACACATCATCATCAGTAATGTTATGGAACATTCAGTATAAAACAATAGTGCACCTGTTGCATATATATACACTACCCACCATTAAAGTAGAAAGATTTATTGAGAAAAGAAAACAATTATATGTAGTAATGTCATTACTTGATTCCATTTTTAACTGAAGAATAAAAGGTTGATTTAGGCTTTGGAGACATGGCATTTCAAAATATGAACTTTTCAAAACCTGTGAACACATCAGAACAATGTTCAAAGAAAACAAAGTAGATGTGAATTAAATGTGGTTGTATTATTTTAATAAATCTCCAGAAAATTATTAAATTTACACACATTTGACTTTAAAAATTTATACATTCACTGAAAATTAATATTGTATTTTTCAGATTTAAAAATTCATTTGCAAAATAGTTAATACCATGTCGTGAAGTATATTTCTGTTTGTACATGCATTCGCATTGTATATATCGGAAATCAATAAGATTACGATCAATAAATTTGGTGAAAAACTTAAGGGTAAAAACTTCTGTAGACTTATCTCCCTTGATGCATTATCGATCCAAAAAAAAGTATTTTAAAGAAAATATATTTAATATTTTTTTTATATATGGCAGTATCAAGAACGGTCTAAACAATTTGATAGAACAATTTTAATTAATGATATCTTTTTTTTTAATATAACGAAAAGTTGTGGTCTGAATATGCAATTGAGGCTGTTAGTATGCCGTATTGACTTTGAGGACAGTTGTACGCCATTTTGATTTTATAGTGTTTTTTTTTTTTTTTTTCGTGGCTGTGGATATTATGGAGTCCTATACGGACAGTGACACTGCAAATAGTCCTGCTTCTGATTCATCGGATTCGTATTTACTTGGATCGAGAAAAATCAAAAAATGTTCCAGGGATGATTATGCTAAAAGATACAAGGTAATTTTATTTTTTATTTTTGTAGATACCGGAGCTGAGCGATGGAAAAATATTTCAGAGAAATCCCAACAACAGTATGAATGAAAAAAAAAAATAGAAAAGGGAGAAAAAATATCAAAAAAACGACAGTTATTTAATTTTATTTTATTCATTAAATAAAAATAAGGATTTTTTGTTGCTTTATTTGCGTCGGTGTACTTTAAAATTCTCTTTCCTTCATCAAAAGTAAATGATATGTTTCTTTCTGGTTGAGTTTTTTCGAGTTCCTTTTTGAAAGTTATTGATGGAAAATGGAAACGTTTCGATAATATAGATTATAGATTTATTATTACTCTAGATGTCGGTTGAATGAGTTTCCTTTTTTATAAACTCATTTTTAAAAAAAGAAAACCGTAGAATTTAAAATTGGTACAGTAAATGAACCTCTTTTTAACTGGCAATCTCATAGTCTTTCTTTTAAACTCCATCTCCATAGTAAACAACAACAACAGACTGATTTAAATTAAATTCTAATGGTATTTTTAATTAAATTGAACTAATATTTCAGTTAATTCTCAAATCACTAGTCAATTTTATACAGCTGTCAATTATTTTTTCACTTTTTAAATGTGAACATTGTTATTTATTTACAATTTAAGTTTTTATTCGTCACAGATATTGAAACCCAAGTTTGGAAAGAAAAAGATTCATTTCCTTTTAGCCAGCTAAATGCGAAACACTTAGTTTTAAATTACACAAAATATTTATTTAATTTCAAAACTTTTCACAAATTTGTAATTTAAGTAAGATACCGAAGTTAAACTATAAATTTGTAAAAAGTAAAAGTCTTTTAAAGATTGAAGCTGTTTGATAATTATTTTTTTATTAACTAAAAAATATGTTGGTAAATTTTTTCATGTCTGGAAATGAATCAACAAGATTTAAAATAAGTAAAAAATAAAAACTTATGGGCAAAAAAAGAAATGCAAAGCTATTTTAAACTTTTTTTTAACCCGACTCAACAAATGAGTTCATCAATTTCATCAATCATTTTGAAAGAAAATATTACCATAAACTTAATATTTAAAACTAAAAGGCATTTTTTTTCCACAGGATTGTAAGTTATTCGTTTTTTTATCAATGTTTATTTATGATTTTTATTTTTAACTAACCAGGAAATCACTTTCTTTGCCTGGGTATATTTTTTCAATTGATCATTTCAAAATAGCTTCCACGAAAATTGCATGTACGTATCTTGCGTATTTTCTTTTATTTACATTACAATATTTTTAAAAAGCAAGAAGAAAACCAATTTCAATTTTTTTTTTTTTTCATATCATTAGAAAAAATCTTAACAATAAAAATTTTCTTGAATTCTTACGGAAGTTAAGTTAAAATTCTTTTTTTTTTCTCCTGTTACACAACATTCGGCATATTGTCAATAAATATTAATATTTAATCTATATTTTTGTTTTGATTTCGTTTGCCCTAATTTCAAATGTAATGATTCTTGAATGTTGAGTCATTGAAGCGTTTTTATATTCTGAGTAGTTTCCCCCCCACGTCACATGATTTTTTTTTTCTTTGGGATTTCCTCTTCAAAAAATGTTACCACCTAAGAAGACCATGCGAAATAACTTATTTCAAATAAGCTTTACCATTATTCAACAGAAAATTTCCAGTTTTAATGGTTTTGTTTAAAAAGCACTTTTAGGTTCTGAAAAGAATTTAACTTTGGAGTTTTTTTTTTTTTTAAATTTACTATCGAATAAACTTGGCCACGTGACCGCCCGGTGACGACAGAATAAAAAAAAATCCGTTAAAATTAATTATTATTAAAAAGACTTGTATTCCAGTTGTCTTCTCTAACCCACTCCCAATTTTTAGCTGTGAACCATCTGTTGAAAACTGTTGACTATCGTTTACTGGGCTCACGTTCCTAGGAAGACAACGACTTGAATAATATAAACAGTTTGTGTTAACTAAAAAATGGAATAAGAAATTGAAAACTAGAATAGTGATGCAATCTCATCACAATTTAACAAATGCGCTTCATTGAACAATCGGATCAACATAATTGAACTTATTGTTTCTATACCATAAATCTTATCTTGTATATATTATTAATTATTGAAGATAAATCTAGCACAGTAGGCGATGTTGTCTTGTTAAAACTTGTTATTCTTAGATATTAGTCAACTGTTTTATTTTTATCCACGTCATTGTCTTCCTCCAGAACAATGGGCCCGGTGAAACAAGTCATTCGTATTTTTAATCGTTCATCTCTAAAATAAAATTTCTTCTTTCAAGGAAATGTATAAAATCTGGTCATTCGCGTCGTCCTATTTTGTTATAATTGTATTTTATTTAATTTATAACTTTGAGTTTGTTACAAGTTAAAATAATAGTATTTTTAAAACAACTGAATTGATTCTGGACATGTTGGTTTCCTTTTTTGGTTAAAAAGTGTTTAAGTGGTATTTTTAATCCTAATTTCCGCAATCCCAGTTTCAATTTTGGTCTCCTACTACAATAGAAATCCTACCTCCTCCTCCTACTTTAGAGCTTTCCTTTAAAAGGAGGAGTGAAAAAAAAAGTCATCTTTACATAACAGCAGCCATTTTACCAATATTCTGTCTCCTTAAGAGTTCGTGATATGGGTTATTCATCTTATTGTTCACCATCATCTAAAGACAGATCCAGCTCTATAAGTATGAAAGGAAACTTTCGCGATCGATCTTCTGAAAAGCGTGAGGTAAATAATTTGTGTGTGTATTATTGGGTAAGATTTTCTAGTAGTTAGTTGTAGCAGCCATTGTAAGGGGGTACCCTTCCTAGTTTTGAAATTAACGGTTATTATCTTTCTCATGGTGCAAATCATTGAATTTTGTCAGATTTACTTCCAAAAACATGTTAATGTTATATAAATATTGCATAAAAAAGAACTGAGAACAAATTCCAAATAATTTTAAACAATCATGGTTCAAAATTTCAGTTGGGTTCTAATTTCGATTACAATTTGCTTTGTGAAAATCGTTCCATAGATCACTTCAATAGGGATTGAAACATGCCATATTGGCCTAAAAAAAAAAAAAAAAAAAATGATACTGTATTTTTTTTAATTATAATTCTTTAATCTGTTCATTAAAACATCACAGTTTGTTTATTTTATTTAAATATTAATTTTTGTTACACTGATTTGTTTGTTGGGTTTTTTTTTTTTAAACGTTATATAAAAAAAATTTAAAAGGTTGATTCATATGGAAATTCCGTTTTGTTTTTAATGCCTTTCAAGCACAACAGTTTCGTATGTTTTGTTTTGTTGTTTTAAGAATTGATATTTCAACCATTTCAAAATTGATGTTTGATTTTGCCAAATTTCATATGCTGCCATGAAATACATGCATAATTAAACTAAAAAGAGGTTAGATATCAATTTATATAAAAAAGCTTTCTTTTATTTTTAAAGCTGTAACATTTCATTTTAAGATTTTTTTAAAAATGTACCAGTACCTTTTAAGAAATGGAAAGATGTATTTTGTTGACTGTTGCTTTTAGAGTTTTAGTGCTGACAATAATAATTAACAATCATTGTTAAATGTTAATGTTAAAGCAGGGGCAGATTTTAAGGTCGAATATAGGCCCTCATCTTGTTCGTTTTTTTTTTTTTTTTTTTTTTTTTTTTTTTCAATCTGATTTGTTAGCAACCAACATCAGCAATAATCATTAAACAGTTCAGATCTAATGGATGGAATTAAAACAGTTTCATAATGTACATTTTATTTTCTCTTGTTTATAGCATAATTAATTAGTTCATTGCAAAGAAAAAAATAAATAAAGCCAAAAATATAAGTGAATTTGTAGCTCCTTTTTTTCGTCAACTTTTCTTTTAAACAAGCATTGATCGTTCTTCTCAAAGATTCCACAAAAAAAAGACTCAGAAAAGAAGTCTCTTTTCAATAGCCTAGCCTGTATTTGTAAAATAATGTTTTTACAGAATCTCAGAAATTTAAAATGGAATAATTTGTGTGCCGGAAGAGAAAAGATGATTTTTAATAATTTTATCTCAGTGAATCTGGAGGATTAAAAATCCAAAATATGAAAAAAAGCATAACCGTTGCTTTGCCCAATATAAAGCAGAAAAAAAAATCTAATCTTCAAATGAGTTAACAATAACATTATCAAATTATTAACCAACAGTGACATCTCACATATTTCTACTACAGTGTAACCCGGATATAAGAGAGTTGTCGGGACCGGAGAAGAAGTCTCTTATATCCTACTATGTACTAATCCTAATTAATTCTACAACATTATTTTATCAGTTGGGGAACTTGTAGTTTGTTTTATTTGTTTTCATCACATTTTTCAGTTACCTTTAATTGGTATTTGATAGCTTTTTTTGAAGTACACTGCTCATTGTGCAATGAGATTTGCTCTGCCTCTTGGATTTTTAGATGTTTTATATATTTAAAAATTTCTTTTCAGAATTATGAAAAGAGTTACCACAAGGAAAAGTATTTAAAGAACCGTTCACAAAAACGTAGTTCAAGTCGTTCTCCGGACTATGAGAGATCAGGCATGCCACCTTTGGCTAAGCTACATGGTGCCCGAGAAAAGCTGCGACACATCTCGATCAAGCGGGAGAGTCCTGAGACAGACTCTTCTGGTGGTTCCAAAAACAGACATCGCCGGTATCAGATCCCTAATGATTATGATCCTAATCTGAAAATCAAGCAAGAACCAATTGATGATGACTATCGTACTTCAAACTTGGTAAGTGTCTTTGAAGCTATTTTTGGTTTATTAAATGTCTCTATTTGAAGAAAGACACTAAAAACAGTTGATACTTTTTTTCTTTTTTTTTTCTTTTTTCTCTTTTTTTTTGTGTTACTTGTAATAAATCATTTTGTATGTGAATTTGAAAGTATGTGTTTATATTTTACACTTTTACTAATTCTTACCATAAAGTTGACAGAAACAAAATGATGTTCCAAGCTCAGATAATTCATTTTGAAGAGAAAAATTTCTTTGTAAACTTATGACCAAAAAACATGCAGTATAAAGAATACAATAAATGAATGATGCAGAATACGTCCTCCTCTGTTCTCTCTTCACACTCTGTGCAGTGTTTATGTTACTATAAATAGCATAATTTTACAGAGTTGCTGCTACTGTTGTAGGAATGAGAAAAATACCTTCTACCTAAAAGACTACCTGATATTATTTTCCTCCTCCAGGTTGATACAGCTTAGCCAATTTGAGAACTAAAAACAGGGCAAGTTGTTTAGATATTTTTTTTTGATAAACATAGTAAATTGACCAATTTCTATTTTTCCTTTTGTTGAAACATTTTCTTGTTATTCACTTAGCATTAGCTTCATGTCCTAAGCTGATTACATTTGTGTAATTTGGTTTTTAAATTGAAATTGTTAAAAGACTAACATTTAAAGTAATGATGAAATACAAATCCTATTGTGAGCCTGAAGTAGCAATGAGAATTTTAATACTAAATAAGGATAAAGAAATAAAGATAAGAAGTAACTTCTGATATGGACACATTTACAGCTGCCTTGGATATTTGAACCCTTACATATTATTAGGAATTGCATTGCAAGATAACACATGTTATTTTTGGTAAATAAAATTAAATTTATTAAACGTTACTAACAAATGACAATCACGCACATTCTTGGCACTGGCTTTTTCTTCAGAGTGCCATGTAACACATTTGTGCATCAAGGTTGATTTTTACTATAAAGCAGTTTTACAAATCAAAATGGTACAAAAATACTTCATGAAATTGAGTGTTAAAAAAAAAAAAAAAACTTTGATAAAAATCCCGGAATTCACTCCTTTAAATTTAAAAACTGTACAGCACAACAAGAACTTCTACTGTATGCAGCAAAACTGAAGCAGAGACTAGTATATTACAATAACTATATTGCCTTGAAATAAAACTGAAGTACACAGATGAGAATTGCAAACAATACAGAACATCATGAGGTGCACATGAGCATTGTGGCAATGAATGCCATTAAGAAGATTATTTATTAGAATATAGATTGATATTTTCAGTCAGTAGATGTATTTAATAGTTGATTTTAGGCAGTATGTACCATTTGACCATATTGCAAGGACATTATATTTCTGTGCTTAAAGGTTGCTGATCACATGGCTCATTAGATTGAAAAATTATATTCTTCAGCTAGACTACATACACGTACTGAATCAATTTTAAAATTGATTCATAAAACCAGTAAGATGCATAGCAGCAATGTTATTCTGGTAAAGATGATTCTGTACAAATCTAATCAAAATTCTGAAAAAGGAATTTAGACTGTAATTAATTTTTGTCTTTAAGCAATAAAGATGAATGTTTTAAAACTTCAAATTTAGCTTATTTCTTGCATTCAGATTTCACTATATTTTGTGATTTATGAACTGTATTTTCCATATTAATTTTTTCTTCCCGGTTGTAATTTAACCAGCCAAAATTTATCACTGAATAAGGGAAAATAAATTGTACCTTCACTGATTCTAAATAACTTATTTTTCATCTTAATTTTGCCAAACTGATTTTTAAGTCACTGTTTTACTGAGTTCATTTTTCCTGTTTTAGTTTTCTGGCTGAGAGAAAAACTTGTGGAATCAGGCATTTCCTTGTGTAAACTGAGTCTACTTCCAGAAGACTAAAACTACTGAGCTAAAATTCTGAACTGAAAATAGAGAACTTTGTTCAGACTTTGGGTAAGATTTGTACAAAACCATTTCTATCAGAATTGGATTTGTATTCAGGTAAATCTATGGTTCTTTGGTTGCTGCTGAACATGCATTTCTTGGGTAAATTTAATGTGTAAATGTTTATTGCTATATTATGTTGGTTTGTTTATGAAAAAGTTAAATACAACATGAAAATGATGTTAAGATAACTTGTTACCTTTCAGTACTTTTAGCTTGAGAATCCTTAATTGGCTCTGAAGAATTAACTACCAAGAAGTTCTACAACATGATCAGTTAATTAGGAAATATAGGTCTGACTGCTCAGATCCATATAAAATCTGTTCTTAACAGAATCTACTGTTTGTTCTATCAGTTGTTGATGACCCATATGCATGAATATTGCAAAGAAACTTTTTATAAAGACTCCAGACTTTATAAAAAGTTTCTTTGCAATATTTTTTTTGCTGCATATTGCAGAGAAAAAAATAATTTTTTTTTTTTTTTTTTTTTTTTTTCAGCTTTGACAACATGTGAATAATTTAGCTTTTTTGAATAGATTTCTTGTCTTTGAAACGGGTTCGTACAGGTCCTGGAAACCTAGAAAAATCCTGGAAAATCGACAGGGCCTTTTCCAGGTTTGAAAAGTCCTGGAATTTTCTAAATTGGTCTGCCCACACATCCTTTTCCTCAATTCATGAAAGTCAAAATGGCAAATCCCAGAAATCTGACTTTTCTTTTGCAAATTTGTCCTTTAAGAAAAAAGGTTTTTTTCAGTTGTCAGTAATATTTGGCAGTTATTGTGAATTGTGATTTGTTTCCTTGATTAGAACAAGTATATTGGCCTTGTAGTTAGTTCTGTATTTTCTTGTCTAGGTGACAAGAAAGAATATGAAGGCAAGTCTTGTAGCTGCTACCCTCACTCAAGAAAAGAGGAAAAGCAAAAGGCATCAGACAAATATTTATTTCTATCAAAGTTTGAATTTGTAGTTCAAAAGAAAATAATTTATTTTAAAGTAATAAAATACATTTTAGTAGAATCTTGAAAAAAATTATCAGTGTTTTTTAAAATTTAAATAATTGAAAAAAATGTTATTCACATGTCAATTTCAAAAGTAAAAAGTCCTTTTGGTCTCAAGTCAGCAGTTCATACTGAAAAAAGATACTTTGTGCATTCCATGTCAACGTGTAAACTGTTTGTCTAAATTGTTGCCAAAAATAACAAGTTTGAGAGTTAAATTTGACAAAGAAAATGTAGACAGGAAGGATGATAGAATAGAAAATGTCTTTTGAAAAAATAAGAATGTTATTTTTAAAGTTTGCAGTTGAATAAGAACAACTTGTATCTAAAGCTTTTGTTGTATGAAAAAAATGATGTAATATATTAAAACTTGGCTTTTATTGCTTGGCTTTAAAATTTCAATCTGGCAATGCTGTCCCTTTACTTTTGTATTTCTACCATAAATGACTATAAAATGTAGAGACATGAATGACTTCTAGACATTTGGCCAGATGTCATCAAATTTGTGAACTTAATTAAAAAAACAGAAAAATGTCCTCAGACAGTCCTTCTCTGTGGTGCTGTCAAACGTGAATGAGGTTTTATTTCTAATGAAACTGCAGAATTTTGTGTCTGTTTCAGAAGACATTGAACCATTTCTGATAAAATATCAGAGCGATAAACCATTGTTGTTGCCATTCCTTGCAGATGATCTTTTTAGCATGATCATGAAACTGTTAAAATTTGTAAAGGAGGAACACACTAAAAAGATAATTACATTTTCCAAACTGAATGAATTTAAGAATTTTGTCAAATCCAAACATGCAGACTTAGAACTTCACACTTATCACAAAGTCCAATGCCATATGTGAAGATCTGCAAAGTAAAAAATCTATAGAGATATCAAAATTGGAAGAGGAGCTGAATGCTAAACTAGATGAACTGAAAAAATGTTAACATCATTGTCTTCTGTGCCATTTGCAACAAAAGCCATAAGTAGTAGGGGTAGCTAAAATATGTAGTCTTTTTGTGAAAATTTCTATTTGTAGTTCTGTTCATTAAAACCATTAGATTTTAACTTCAGAGGAAGTGTGCAGCAGTCAAGAATTTTTGTGACATTCAAAAACCATGAGTAGTCTAGATAGCTGTAATGTGTATCAGTAAGAATTAGTGTGTAGTTCAGAATTTTCCACTATAGTAGAACTCGAAAATGTGTAGCATAACCAGGTCTGCATTCAGTTGTGTTTTAGATTTTCAACTGATCCATGAGATGAGATATGAATTATTGGAACTAGCTATCTTTATTTTTTTTTTTTTTTTTTTTTTTTTTTTTTTTTAATTAAAAAATAAATCGGTTTGTGTTTCTGAAATTGATGATCATTCACTTTGTGTGTGTGCATGTGCTAGTTTCACTCCTTGAAACTTGTTAACACAGTCCTGGAAAAATACTTCAAAAGTCCTGGAAATTTTTTGACACAGATTTGTGGGAACCCTGTTGAAATATACATGAAGCTCTTGAAAATTATATTTTCACTTGTCTGCAGTAAATTTCAAACTCTGGATGTAAAATCACCATGAAATTTCTACAGTATAGTATCAATTGAATACTGATATATGAATTAACAGTTAATGATACTCTTCAAAAGGTTAATTAATTTTATATAATCTATTATTAATTTTTACTGTATGCTATCTCTAATTTTATTTGAAGGAGTATCCATGCCTCTTGCCACTTCATAAAATTATTAAATTCCTAACTATTGGAAATAAAGATTTAGTTGTAGACTGCAATAAAACATCATAAATGAATAATAAAAACTCTGTAATTTTGATTATTTTTTTTTTTTTTTTTAAACATAAAATTGAAGCTGCTGAGTAGCATTTTTTTTTTTTTTTTTTTTTTTTTTTTGCATCAATATAGGAATATTAACATCTTGTGAGATATGTACAACTCTATCTTATAAATAAATAAACAACAAATTTTGTCAGTGTGGTTGAAACCCCTCTAACTTTGGCCACACTTGCTCTGCATAGGGATATTATACCTTTTTGGAACCAGGATGATCCCGGGATTGGAAATCTACCCTTCAATTGGTGCTTGAACATCCAGCACTGGGATTTGTGTCCAGATGAGGCAGGATCAGTTAATTCAAATTTTAAAATAACTGGAAAAAAAAAAAAAATGTGTGATTTCAAGTTTTTAATTTATATTCAGTTTAAAGTAACATAAAAACTTTGAATTTAAAAAAAAGTTTTAAATTCAGTTCCCCAAAACTTTGAATTGAGTAAATCAATTTTATTTCTTCAAAATGCCAAGGAATCAGAGTTATAGTGAGAGGTTTAGTGATGTGAAGTTTTGAAGTTCTGTAGAGTTTGTGATTTGAAGAACTCAATTTTCAGCTTGAATTGGAATTTTGGTCAGAATTGGACTTACAGTCCAAAGAGTTAAAGGGAGGTTTTGAAGTTCCATGGAGTGAATTAAAGAATTCAAAGTTACTTTTTCAAAATTATCATTGCTGTTTTCAAAGCAGGACAAAAGGTCTCTTTAATTTTGAGTCAGGAGCTTAGTTAGCCATCCACAGGCGCTAAAAGACTGCAAAGCGTGTGGCTTTTAAGCTAGTATTTTATAAAGCTATTTGTATAGTCCTTTAGTGTTAAAACTTGATTGTATTTTATACCTCCATTTAATCTGCATTTAATAGACTAAATATTTACATTTCCTATTGACAATTAGGAAAGTTTACAGTCTAACACAAAGTACAACATTTTGTAGTTTGTTAGATTGAAAAGAGTGATGAATTTAATGGTGCTTACGGTGTTTGGAGTAATCACTAGTGATGTCGACGTTATGCCTCCATTCGTCTTTTCAGAGCCTCAGACTCAACATAGGGGCCTACATCAAGTCCCTCGAGGAGGTGGTGGCTGCTGGAAGACCCTGTCTGGCAACAGGAATCTGCAATGTGCCACACAAGCAGGAGAACCCAGTCATGGCTGTCAGGCAATTTCTGTGACCACATCACCCCTTAACATCTTGCCACCTAACTCCCCAGACTGCAACCCATTTGATTATTATGTGTGGGGTGCAGTTGAGCAAGAGACCAACAAAACTCCTAACACCAAAGATGAATTGAAGGCAATAATTATGGAAGCATTCACCAATTCAAACAAAGAGAACAGGATACTGGAGATTCTGAAGTCGTCTGGAGGCCATGGTTGAAACCAGTGGCAAGTTTTATTGAATAAATTTACTCTCTAGTATTTCAAGATATGTAATTTTGGTAGATACACCTATTAAAATAAGATGTTATTTTCATTTTTGCATAATTTAGATGACAAATTATCCATTGCACCCTGTATGTAATAGATTTGGTTGTGAAAAATCCACCACTGCATAAACAAATCACATTAAAAAAATTTTCTTGAGTGATTATGAAATCAATTCTTAAAAAGTTTGAGTTGTGCTGAAAAATTTGAGTGACATAAAACAAAACTTTATTTTTCTTGGTCTGGCTGAGAACTTTTCAGAATCCCCTTGTAATTGTACAAGAAGAATTTCAAATTTTAAAGTTTGCATTTTAATATTTCAAGTTTTTAATTTTAAAGCATTTAGAAAAACATTTCATAAATTAACATTTAATGAAAATCTTGAATAAAACATTTTTCATCAGCTTAACAAATGAAAATTTCAGGAACTTTTTGTGTACATGTCCATTATAGGTTGTTGAAAAGTGCCTGGCATTTATGCAATACTTCATTATGCTTATGTTTTAAGATACTTTTGAGTATGTGGAAAACATTTTTATGAAAATTGCTAGAGTTTCATTTCATCTTGGGGAAACAAGTTCAATAAAATGGATATCTTCATTGCAGCATTTTTTTTTTTTTTTTTTTTTTGTAATTTATTATAAAAACCTTCATTGCTTTAAAATTTGCAACAAATACTTCCACTTCCTTTATTAATTCTACTATTGTTATGGATAGAAAGATGTAAAATTTGCCAATATTGTTTTTTTTTTTTTTTTTTTTTTTTTCCCTCATGTTTTGGAAATCATTCAGTTTAAAAAAAAAAAAAAATTTTGCTTTTTGAAATTCAAATATTAAAAATGAATATTTTTGTCTCTTATTCTACCTTGTAATTGATAACAAAATTGTCAATGGGATAGTTTTTTTTTTATTATTATTATTTATAACCAGTTGTTTGAATGGACATAACATTTTTTTTATCTTTGTAAAATTGGAGGAAAAAAATCATTTCTTACAGATGTACTCCAATGTTGCCTTGGTGCATGACACATTACTTTCAAATGGAAAAATGGTCATTTATATTAAAAATTTAAAAGTAATTTTAAGTTTTTAATACAGTAAGAAGTATTTTTAAATATCAAGTTAGGTTTGATACCATTTTCTATATATTTGTTTTGGTTTAAGCTTTATTCAAAGAAATTTGTATGTACTGTTTCATGAATAATAGTACATTTTTTTTTTTTTTTTTTTTTTTTTGATATTTTATGGAAGGTTCTGATATGTATTTTCTTTTTAAATTTTACAAACTAAAATGGTGTATATGTTCAATGAAATTTGTGTTAGCAAACTGACTTGGCTAAGTGAGTTGCCTAATGTTTTTAGACCAGCCATTCTATGTGTATGCCACTCAAATTTGTCTTTAAAAGGATGCTGTTTTTACTCAAATAATCATCAATGAATTTTGAGAGAAGGCTCACTTGCAAAATGGAGAGGCATTTTCTGAATTGACACGCACTCTAGAAGCTTTGAATGACTAATATAAAATCTCTTTGATAGTCACCTTTGGGCTGTTGAAACTCTTGGTAAAGCAACCTTCAAAACCACAAGGGGTGGAGATACCATCTCATTTACTTATTTGGTGTTGAATGTTGACTAGTTTAAGTGTTTTTTTTTGTTTTTTTTCATCATCCTCAATTTCTTGTCTTACATGGAAACCCCTTTTCCAAGGGTTTAAATTGAGTTAAAAAAAAAGTGTTTGTAAGTAAATTTTATGATTACAAAGTGGAATTTGCTATTTCAATGTTGAGGTTCCTATCACCTCAACTCCATCTTACTTTTGAAATCTATTCTCATTCTCTTGGAACACAAGGCAATGTAAAGTGATTTTGTGGCTGTATTTTGTGTTTTTATAGTAAATATGTTGTTAATGAATGTTATATCTCTAGAATTTTCAGTTTTCAGAATTGTATCTTTATTTTAAAAAAAAATATTTTTTATACTATGCTTTTGATTCTCAGGATGCTGTTGGCAGTCATGAGTCAATGAAACATCGAGTGAGCCGTTGGGAGAAGGACGATGCAAGTGTATCTGTTAAGCAGGAGCCAAGAAGTCCCAGTCACAGCAGGAGCAGGTCTCCAGTTCATCGCCATCGTCATCACAAATCATCTCACAGATCATCACACAGAGAACAGCACAGGGATCATCATGACAGCAACAGACATCGACAGAAAGATGAACGACAGCGAGAAGATAGAAAGAGGGAAGCTGCACATAGGCGCCGAGGTGGAGAGAATCCTTTTGTAACCAGTGCATCAGATTTTGGCAACAGAGGACACAATTCTAACTCGGATGCTGCTAATGCAGCACAGGTGAAAGAAAAACCCAGTATGGAATTATCTGGTAAACTGACTGAACATTCAAATACTTACAATGGTATTGTAGTTAAATATAATGAGCCTGCAGAAGCTCGGAAACCGAAACGCCGTTGGCGGCTCTATCCTTTCAAAGGTCTAGAGGACCTGCCTGTTCTTCCTATTCATAGGCAGAGTGCTTATTTAATAGGCAGGGAACGGTTAGTGGCTGATATTCCTGTTGGACACCCATCAATTTCAAAACAGCATGCAGTTTTGCAATTTCGAAAGGTTCCATTTAATCGGGCTGATGGCACAACTGGTTACAGAGTTCGACCCTACATTATAGACTTAAATTCTTCCAATGGAACCTACATTAATTGTAAACGAATTCAGTCACAATGCTATGTAGAATTGTTTGAGAAAGATCTCATAAAATTTGGTTACAGTACTCGTGAATATGTAATTTTACATGAAGACTCTAATACATGTGAAGTGCAAGTTGGTGATGAAGTGAGTGAGTGAATGAAATTCAAACAGTTATTTTTATTTATATATTTTTTTTCTTTTTTTCAAATTCTCTCATTATTTCTGTTTCAGAAATGTTGAGAGATCAGAAATAGGGATTTGATATTCTGGCAGGACAGACCCTATTTTCAGGGTTCTGGGTCTGGTTTTAAAAAAAATAAATTGTGAAAATATGCAATATATTTTTTTATTTATTTTATTTTATTTTTTTTTTTATTTTTTTTTCAAATGGAATTTTTTTTTTATCTCAATTATATGAAATAATTGTTGAAGTTATGATTTTTACTTCTAACTTGTATGTTTAATTAATGCATTTCAAAAAAAAATAAATAAATAAAATAAAATAGCTTCCTCTCTCTGCTAAAAAGAGAAGCCAAGTTTTCTTTTATTTATATATTTATATATATATATATATATATATACACACACCATGTATGATCACTTGCATTCAGATCTCAGAGGGTGAAATAGCTAGTATACCATAAATTTTGGGCTTAGCATTTTAAAAACTTCAAATGGTTTAAATGTAATTAGAAATCCTCAGATTCACAATATCTAAGAGTTAAAATGAATTTTAAAAAATGAAAAATCTTGAAGCTTTATCCATAAAAAAAAGTGAAGAATATAACACGAGCAGCTTTTATAAATAATTTTTAAGTACTCGGTAGTTTTAAATATTTAGGAAAATATTCTCCATAATCTAATTTTTTTTTTCATTTTAGATACTTTGGCATTAAATTTACTGTAGTTCTTGCTCTTATTTTCTTGTCATGTATGAGCACTGGTATCTACTAAAATCCACACGTTTATAAAAAAACAATTCAAAATTCTTTTTAAAATACTTGAAGTCCATAAACTGTAATAAGATGCATGATTAATAAATATAGTTTTACTTAATAACAATATTCTCTAACCATTGCACCATTAAAACTGAATTTTAATATGTAAAACTTTATAAATTATTCAAGTTAAAATTTAAGAAGAAAAAAAAAGAATGAAAACAAATCTTGTAAATATTCATAATAGTGTAATTTATATATCTTATTCCTAAAAGCAATTAAAAGCTTTTTTAATTAAAGAATGCCTTAGTTTTATTGCATTTTTCATTTTACGATTGTGGGCAAATTTTCAATAAGATGGAGTTTCCAATTTGCCACCCCCCCTTAAGTTCTCCAAGGAGTTCTGATTTTAAATAATATAGTTATTAAAGGTATCTTGTTAAATTTCTCAAGTTTTCATAAAATTTTACCAAAAAAAAAAAAAGCGATTGGTCATTTTGTCAAATGGGTTTTACTGAGAGCTTTTCATCCCTCCCTATCATATATATATAATATAATATAATATATATATATATATATATATATATATATATATATATATATATATATATATATATATATATATAATTTTGATTTGGGTAATATTCTGATACAAACTTTTGAGATGTTAGGTCATTTTGTGATTATAATACTCATTGAGTGCATTTTCAGGATGGTCATTTCAGAGAATTGCTGTATATGTTGTCAAATACACTCCCAAATATCTCTCTCACACACACACGCATGCATGTATGCATCAATAAGATATATCAAATCTTTTACATAGCTGGGAAACAGGATGGATTCTACTGAAAAGGATGTGAAAATTTGCATAGCTTAAGCCTATGCCACCTTCAATAAAATGCATGTAATCTGATCAGACAACCTCAAGTAAAGATTCTTTCAAGCCACTGTGGAGGCAGTGTTAATGTATGGTGCCACTGCCTGGACATCAACTAAGACTTTAGAGTCTTGGCTTGACGGAACCTACACTCAAATGCTGAGAGCTATACTTGACATCTCTTGGAGACCACATCTGACTGAATCAGAGCTCTATGGACCCATCTCTGATATTTTTGCAATTTTATATAAATGCAGAATGTGCTTTGCAGGACACTGCTGGTGAACAAAGCAGGAACTCACAAGTGATCTACTGTTCTGGACACTTTGACCATCTATCTTGATCCATGGCTATGTAGGTGGCTGCTGGGTGACCAGCCTATGTTATGACAATACCTTCTTCCAACCATGATAGTTCATTTGATAGACTCAAGAATGTCGGCAATAGAAAATCCGAGAGAGCAATTCAAACTTGTGCACCCACTGATAATGTTTTTATTATTAAGAAATAAAGACAAATTCTTATATATATATAAGATACACAGTGGAGAAATAAATATTTGTAGACTATTTAATTTTTATAATCATTATGAAAAGGCAAACTTAAAATCCATACAATATTTCTTTACCCTGCAATATGCAAAAAAAAAAAAACACAATTAGAAAATTGTTATAAATGAAATTGTGTTATAAAATTTTTGAGGCAAAAAAGTACTCGTACAAAATGTCTTTAATATCAAAAGGCTTAAATTAGCTTTATTTACATAATTCGTTGTAAGATTTAGCTAGATTCTTCCAATTATCTTATCAAAACAATCCGCAATTTTTTTTTTTTTTATATATAAAGTTATCTCTGCACATAAATCATACACAATAATTATCATCATGGGGAAAGTCAAGGAACTACCAAATTCATAAAAATTGATCATCAAACATTGGAAGGAAGTCAAAAGCTATAGGAAAATAGCACATATCCTGAATATACTATTTACTACTATTAGTTTTACTATTATACTACTATAAGTATAAAAAGGTGAAAACTGCTGAGAACAAATTAAGATCTTGTTCATTCCAGACCACAGAAGAATTTAGCACAATCTTCAAGAAAATCCAATGACTACTCAGAGAGAAATACAGGAAGAATTAAAAGCATCAGGTATTGTTATCAAGCGAACAATGATGAACTTTGCAGAAGTCAACTAAGATCATGTTCTCCAAGAAAAGCTCCACTACTATTGAAGAAACAAATGCCCAGTTAAAATTTGTTTGTGAGCATAAGAATAAACCTGACTTATTTGGGGAAAGTGTTTTATGGACAGATGTAGCAAAAATTGGGTATAATTCAAGGACTCCAGTTTGTGACATCTTTTCTACAAACTGATACTGCCCATACTAAATTTCACCATTGGGATTGTGTTCCCAATGGTGAAATTTAGTGGTGGCAGTATCATAGTTTGAGGATATTTTTTTTACCAATGGTACGGGTAATTTAGAGATAATAGTTGATAGAATGAATTCAAAATAAATATATACACATGAATGGCTATCAGTCTCCATACTTGAATCCAATAGAGAATTTGTGGCGTTTATTAAAAACTTGCAAATCAGTGATTAAAGCTTCAGCAAGAGATTGCTGTTGAATTGAGAAAGGGATATGCTACAAAGTATTAAACAGGTATTATAATGTACAAATACTTTTTTTCTGCATATTGCAGCATTATGCCATGGTATACAAATATTGTATAGATTAGAAAATCTAACTGTTAATTAAAAAAATTCTTAGTATACAAATATTTCTTTACACTCTGCAAGATATGTATGTATATATATATATATATAAACATACTCCTTGAAAGTACCAACATAATACACTCATCTAAATGCTTAAAAATAACTGGAGCATTAACAAAAAATCAAAAGAAACCAACTTTCAATAATATCAATTATGAACACTGCTACGAAATCATGTACTGCCTGTGTTTGGAAATTAAAACATTCCTAATACTATTTAAAAAAAAACAAAAAACTACATATTAAAAGAAAATATCCTTGGTAATAGCTAATAGGGCAGGTCGGTTTTTGAATAAGTAAAAACAGAAAATATTCTTTTCCAAATTGTTATCATTTTTTGAGGAAACAAGTTTAAAGATTAAGTTCAGGTTCCAAATTGTAGCATTGAAAGCCTTATAGCACAGACTTATAAAATTTATAAATTTTCTGAAGCTTTACAAATTGCATATGAAAAGGATGCATGACACATTAACATTATTACTCAATCATTGTGCAATCAAATAAGACCACTTTATTCAAATGGAAATTATGCTAAATTTAGCTATATTATGATGTAACATGTTATACACTGCAGTTGTTTTTAGTAAGATTTTCAATAAACAATGCAAATTTAAAACATTTTGATTTATAAATTGTGCCCAGCAGTAAATCATCTGAATGCAAGAAAAATATAATCAAAAGTTTAATGTCGGTTGTCTTCAGTGAAAATTGTATAACAAGATTGCTGTTCAAATATACACGTTTGATTCTTTGGGATATTAAATATCAAAATAGAGCACTAGAAAAATTTGCTTTTGTGCCACCAAAATTTCGTACTTCGATGATTAATAGAAATTTAATTGTCCAACTAAAAGAACAAGCCTCAGCTGATTGCTTCATTTTAAAAAATTCTCGTTATCATTTACCTATTTATTTGTTGCCTTTTTTTCATTGAAAAAAAACACAAGCCATTGAGTGGATAATATGACTATTAAAAGAATAAATGGCTCTGTTCATCACTTAACATAAGATTATAATTTTAAAGTTGAAGTTATAAAAGTTATATGAGTTGGGGTTTGAAGAAATATTTTTTTTTATTTTACATTAAGAATTGTCAATGCAAAAATGAAATGTTATGGTTTGAATTTATTTCAAGATAATTCAGAAATTTAAAAAAAAAACAAAAAACGATTATATTTAGTAGTAAAACTGTACAGTTGGAGTGCACCTGATGTGGCTCAAACTCCTTGCACTAATGAACTGAACTACAAGATGAGTTTGTAGACTTGCGATACCAATATACTGTTTTTTCAATAACCCTTAGCTTCAGAACCACAAACAAAATTTTTAATGAAACCTAAACATATGAAAGTGAATTTATACATTGTCTTTATTCTTGAGAATTGGCAACAAAAATAATAAACACTAAGATTTGTTTACACTGCTTAATATATTGTTTAGTGGAAGGGGTGGCAAAACATTGCCAAATTGGCAATCATTTTGAATTTTAAAAGGTCAGTAAGGATTTCTTAACATTCGAATCATATATTTTAATTTAATAAATGTTTATAAATTTATGAATGAAATTGTCTTTTTGTACTTATTTCTTCATAAATTGGTAAATGATAAATATTGCATTGGTTTTAATACAGTTTTTAGAATGTTTAATATTTTTGTTGTCAATTCTCATTCATCATGTGTTTAGGTTTTATTACAGTTCAATTCATTGTTTTTTAAAACTAAATTTTGCTGAGGTGTGAAGGTAGTTAAAATAATAGCGGCTTCGAAAAAGTGTCCATTTGAGACACTGAGCATGAAAGTTAAACATTGTTGAAACTTCTTGAAAATTGAGTTATCTCCCTTTGAATTGAGCATCACGTCATGAGGTTAATTTTTAACAAGCACATCGCAGTAGTTTGGATCAAACATACTAGTCTAAATAAATGAAAGTAGGAAATGACAAAAAAAAAAAAAAAATTAAAAGATCAATATAGGGTATGTAATTAAGAAGCTTGTAGTACTATGCAGTTGTTCCAAATGTGGATTAAAAAAATTTCTTATTATTGCAGATTTTCAAGAATTATTTTCATATGTTCATTTTATACGTATATATTGCAGACCCGAATGCTTCCTCATTGATGTCTATTGTGGGATCATAAAAATTTTCATACCACCATGACATCAGAATTTTTCTGTCATGGACTCGGCTGAGAGTGGTCTTTTGTTGACTAGCATTCTGGCATAGCATCGGCATGGTTGCAAGAATTGTGACAATAGAAGCAACTGATGAGTGAAATTACTTTTTTTTCTTCTTTTTGAAGATAGGAATTTTCTTTTAATTGCATTTTTTTTTTTTATTTTAGGCACTTTATTAATCCATATCTTATGTGGATTTTCCCTATAATTATAAAAAAAAACAATTAGTTAAATCCTTTCTAGGCACATAAAAAAGGACTAAGTGTGAAATTGAAACAAAGAAATTGTTTATTTACAATAATTCATTCACAAAGAAAAGTGTAGAGACTTTCTAAAATATTCTTTTGAGAGTCTAAAAAAATAATCTTGGTAAAGAAAATTGTTTATAAGATTGAGGGAAAATTTTGAACCTTTATCTATCTACAGGGTGCCCAGTATAAAAAAAAAAAAGCAGTAAATTTATTATTACTGTTGTATCTTTCAGGATTTACCATGAATAAATGAATAAATTTCTTGAATATTCATGACCTTGCCTTCTGGTTACCACACTTACAATTTTGTGTTGAACATTCAGGCAAACATTTCGAACATCTATGACTATATGATAATTGTTCAGCTTGTGCATGAATCATAATAGCTTTCTGAATTTACTGCTTTTTTACTAGGCATCCTGTTGTAATGTGTTGAATAGTGTTTCTCTTAGCATTTGTTTGTATTAAATTTTTGAAATCTGCTTTCTTTTGGAATAACCCTATATATATATATATATATATATATATATTATATAAAATTTGTGTATTTAGGCAGCAATCCTTCTTTCATGCACATTTCATTGAATACGACAAACAAGGTGCTTTTATTTAGTTTTTTTTATACAATAAGAAATAGTTTGTTGTACGTATGTTTTATAAAATGTTTTCATTTTTCAAAACATGGTCAAGATTTCTTATTTAACAGTTAAAATATTTAATCCTTGAAAATGGCTAAATGTATAGCCGAAAGTGCTCGGATAAAAAGAACATTCGGACAGTTTTTATATAATTTATCACCTGAAAAGAAAAAAATTATTAAATTGCATGAGAAATTTCATAAAAAAAACTACATAAAAGCACCTTATTTGTCATATTCAATGAAATGTGCATGAAATAAGGATTGCTGCCTAAATACACAAATTTCTCTCTACTGTCCCCTCGTCTTTTAAACTTATTCACCATTCTCTTGATGGCTCTTGAATGGACTTTGAAGATGAAACCCTGAGTATGAATGTTGGTACCATTACTAAAGGCCTGAATGATCATTTTCCTCTGACCATTGCTCAGTTGGGAAGACAGTCTGGCACAAAACGATTATAACCTGTTCTCTTTCTAGCTGAATAGCTCAAAGTATTTTTTAGTGATTCTTATGACAAATGATGTGAAGATGGTTAAACGTCTTATCTGAAAACCTGGAAAAAAGAAACTCAATTAGTTTAGTGATTTTTTTTTTTTTTAGATATTAAACATTTTGTGGGATGGGCAATTATCGCATGATGTTACATGATTTGGACAATTTTGATATATATACTCTTTACAATTGGAATTAAGATACCTTTAGTTAATGACCATTTTATCACCTATGAATTTTAATTTTAAAATTCACAGGATTTTTCAAACTGTTTATAGTATCAGTTTGTAGTAGGATACTTTGCTCTGTTTAATGAAAATAAATGCTGAGTACTCTTTTGTGAGTCAGTTTTAACATATTTCAAATTCTATGTTGTGTTAATAGGACTCATCTGGATTATACCAATGGATTACTACCTGTGTGTGTATATATATATATATATATATATATATATATATATATGATTTTTTATTTAAAAATTATAATATAAATATGTTATAAAATCACTACAAAAATAGCCATTTTGTTTCAGCACCTCCGGTATGAGAGAGAGAGAAAAAAAGGGATTGGGAAGTGTATTTACCAACATATGCAGCAATTATGGTGGAAGTAAACAGTTGTTTTTTTTTTCACAATTTTTATACTCCTCCTACCAACTATCAATTAAATAGCTGCATATACCGGATTCTCTGGCTTTTGGATTGCAGCCGCTCTGTTATGAGGACAGCTCTGAATTCAAAATCACGGAAACCACTCCACCATCTTTACCAGGAAATCATGACAATTGACAAATAATAAAGAAATGGAATCTTTGGAGAGCCGTACCACCTATGTCCTGAAGAGATCATTTAAAGGAAAACAATTTTAACAGTAATGTGTACAAAAATATGTCATAATTTTGAAATATACTGGTTAAGTCATGATTCACAGGATTTGCTAGAATGTAACTGAACTTAAAAAGAAGTTAAACATACTTGATTCCATGGAGACTGCCTTTCCCAGGCATTATCTTAATAGAAGAAGTGTTAATCTCTGCTTCCTGAAGATTCTATGACTATTGCCAAATGTAAGGTTTGTGCGATTTTTGGGAGTTGATTAATGGTCTGCTTAGTGTAGAATTCATGTTAACAGTTTTCACTCTGCAATGAACTGTTATTTAAATGAAAAAAAGATCCTCATATGAAGGAGTGTTGAAAATTTCTTGAACTGAAGAGCCCTTCCAAAAGAAAAAAATATGTTAGGTTTTAGTTCTTCTGTGTAAAAACAAGTGCCCTACATCCCCACCCCTAAAAAAACAAACTAAGAAACTCTAATGGTAACACTTGGAAGAAAAATCTATTCTCCCATTTGTATTCCCCACTTTTATGGGCATTATCATATCCATGATATAATAATACCGATATTTCACTGATGGAACAGAATGGCTGAAAGGAAAAAGAATGACAAAAATGTTTTGTTCTCAGAGAGAGTTTTATACTAATAAGACATACACAAAACCATATATACACATGCCCCATGCAGAGAACAATATGTCACATATCTACACAGCAAAGCAGAGAGTAAGGAGAAACAAAAAGGAAGGCTCTTACATGTAATATGGAGATACTCCTGTACCTGGAGAAGCCACTTTTAGGGCTCCAGATTCAAATGGGCTGGATTCATCTATGTCTCAGGTGAGGACATATTCCATGAACTGGAAGGAGTAAGTCTTGGGTTTTCCCAAATTGAGGACAGTGAGCTGGAGTTTCATTCTATATCTAGGAAAGATATATTCCCAGAGGAAAATAGCATCAGGACTTGTAAACTGCTGGGCAGGAAAATTTAGTCTCTGCCCGGGTCATGGGATGCCTGAGTTAAAGAAAGCCACCTTACCATGTGGTCGCTATAAACAAACTGAAATTTAATTGCTGCTTTTCATCACTGTATGAAGTGATGTATTAAGTGCTCATCATGTGACCCACATGACTTATCTGCACCAAAGGGAGATAAGCACCTTCTGTATTAGAAAAGCAAGTCAATTTTCTTCATATAACGTCAGATAAGTGATGTACACATGCAAGAGTAGATTTTATTTTATCCTATTCAGATTATTATTTAAGCAACATTTTTCTTTTTACCTATGAAGTGAGTCCTGATAAAAATAAAATATATAAACAAAAAAAAAGAATTAAAATTAAAATAGGGCAATTGCACTTCTTTTTAAAACCTTTATCTCTTTCTTTTTCTCTCTCTCTAAACTTCTCTTTCTATACTTCTCTCAACCCTCAAGAAAAAGAAGAACAAAACACTGAATCTGGCCAAAGAAACACCAAAAGTTTGTAAGAGCAGAGCATACTTATTTGTGACTGAAAAATGCCAAAAATCAGGGAGGTTCCATGCATAACTTCCGTCATAAAAAAAATGAAAAAGAAAGGGATGCTGGGAAATAAAATAATTTGACCAATCAAAAAAATTAACAAAAACAGACTTTTGATTTTTGCTTCAATTTCTCAAGCCAGGTCAAAAAAGAAATAAACTGACACCCCCGGCCCAAAAAAAGATGGGACCTGAATGACACCAGGAGAGGATGAAACAAGAGAAAGCAACCATGTGTGATGCCTAAATAAGCTGTCAAGAGGTCATCTGCTACTGATATTTCCACCCTGTTTAGAGCTGGGAAAACACAGAAGACAGACATCAAACTAATTTCTGAGAGTACTACTAACCCTACTATGGTCTTACTTTAAAACAAACATTTTAGCAGGTTGCTATCAATATCCACCTTATTTAGAAAACTTTTTTCCATGACCAAATGCTAAAGGACTCCTCACTCTAAAGAAAATAAATAAATATATAATTTGTCTTAACTCTTGAGTCAGTTTATTTTATTCCCAAAGTTTCTAATGAAATAATTATCGTACCCCTAACTATATTGGCAATGACGTGATATGAATACATATACCACACCTACATTAAATATATTTCTCATCTATGAAAACAAAAGAACTATAATGGTCAGATACATTAATTTCTTTATTCTCCTATGTAAATTATACAAACCATCCTTTCAATTTAAAAAATGCCAAAATGTTTGAATTTATTCTTTATAAAATCAATTAGAAGAATTATTGAATAAATTCTGGCAATTCAGTTCAATTGACTAAAAAGCATGTTTTTATAACATCAAATTTTCTGGCTAAATTAATATTTAAAAAAATAGTTACTGGTTAAAGACCTTAATAAACTTTTATTTTAATTTAATCCTATATTTTCTTTAAAACCTAAATAATATCATAAATTATAATTTGAGTTGTATGTATTCACTATTTTCTTTACATATACACAATTTATATTTTTTTTATTGTAACTTTCTTTTATTTTCCTATATTAAATCCTATATTTTACATTTATTCTAACATTTTTTAAATACAAATTTCTGATTCATTCACAGTTACTTTATTCATATATATATTTATTTTTAATCTCATTGACTGTTAAATTTTCAAAAAATATTCAAATTAATCATGGCATTTCTAAGTAGCAAGGTTGCCATGGCAATGATTTTTCCTTAATTTTTTTTTCAGTTCTGACGATGTCCTTATTGAATGAAACATTGGCAACAATAGAAAATATAAACATCCAACTGGTTTTCATATATTCCATCTTACATTGAATATTTCGTACAAGTCATTTTATCAAATATATATATACAGTGTGCGATGGATAAATTGCCATCTAAATTATGCGAAAATGAAAATAACACTGACATCTCATTTAAGGATAAAAGATGAATGGGATTCAAAAAGGCAGAAGATGGTGATTGATGTTGCTTTTAAATTTTTGCCGACTACAGTTTTCAGGGAAGCAAGTACATCGAAGGGAGTTCCACAGGTGAGAAGTGCAAGAAAAGAAACTGTTGAAGTAGAAGTGGTGGTTATATTTAACTATTTCAACAGTAAAAGGGGGTGGGACCTAGATGCCAATCTAGTAGCATGCTTAAATTCATGTAATCAGGGCACAAGGAAAACGCTTGTCAGAGCAGTTGCCATGAAAATATTTGCAGAAAATAGAGAATGAAGCCACTTCACATTGGTGAGAAAATGCCTGAAGTCGAGATGCCAAGTCAGGATTGATTACATTGCAGATCCTTCTTTGGATTTTGTCAAGAACCTTGAGATGAATAGCAGGAGTACCAGACCAGATATGACAACAGTATTCAATACACAGACAAATTGTAGATTTGTAAATGTGCAAGATCGACTGACGAGAAAAACCTTCTGGCAAGACACAGTGACCCAAATTTTCATACAGTAAATGTAACTATTGATTCAATGTAGTCATTCCACTTCAAGTTAGTTGAAAACATAAGGCCAAAAAGGCATGTTGTTTTGTTCTCCATGAGTCTAGCATCAGCACGGCTGATGCTAGACTCATGGAGAACAAAACAACATGCCTTTTTGGCCTTTTTTTGGTGGATAGGAAAGTTTCTCTATAGTGGTTAAATGAGAGCAGTTTTGTTTTGGAGGCATTCAAATTTACAAGCCATTTTCTGCCCCACTGATTGGAGATCATTTTCAAGAACAGTGGACAGGTTAACTTTGTCAGCTCTGACAGATTTGTTATTGAGACAGGAGTAAATGGTAGTGTCATCTGCATAAATGCCTACTTGAGAACTGATAACATCAGTTAGATCATTGATGCTGAACAGAAACAGTGTAGGACCCAAGTTACAGCCTTGGAGAACTCTCGCGTTTGTGTGAAAGAATCTGTTCTAGGGGGGAAATCAGGTGTGAGTATTCCAAATAAGTCGAGTGTTGAGTTGGAAGAGAATTTCTGAGCAAAGCATTCAACTTTAACAGCTGCAGATGTCAGGACTTTGAATTGATTGAACAGAGAGGGTTTTAAGGATTTGCTGTTGTTGCAGAGCCGCCAATAATCTCTAGAACTGAAGTTACGAGATGCTGTACATTGTTTCATTCCATCAGCAAACAGTAACTTGGCTTCTTTGAGGACATGTTTATACTCATTACGAGTAGAGACAAAGAAATGTCTGTTGCAATCAGACATATCACTCTGGTACAACCAGAAGAAGTGAACCCTGTGGGCTATAGCGGCCAAGCATACAGGTGAGAACCAAGAAGATGAACGTGATTTAACTTGGTATTTCAATTTCAGGAGGAGACCTCGGATGCACACTTTTGAACAAGATGATTAAAAACTTCATTCCAAGAGATGCCACAAAGGAAATCATGAAACGAGTCCCAATCCTCTCATTGATAACAGAAAGATTTTCTGTTAGTAGGAGGTTCTTGGCTGGTGTGGGGGGCGAAAAGTGATGTTTACAGACACTACCACATGATCAGAGTTGCCAAGAGGGCAGAGCTGCATAGTACGACATAAGTCAGGGATAGAGGTAAAAAAGAAATCTAGAAAAGTGTGTCCATCAGGGTTACTGGGGAAACACATAGTGAAGTCCAACACTTGCATGAAAGATTGAGAATTTAAATGTTTGGATGCCAGCAGGGTCAGTGACTGAGTGTTTAAACCCCCTGGCATGGTAAGTATTAAAGTCACTGAGCACAAATATGCTTTCAAATGGGTGTAGGGAGATAGCCTTGTCTATATTATTAGAAATACTATCTAGTATACAACAGTCATGAAGGGGAACGGTAGAGAAAGAAGAGATAGCTGACTGAGTTAAGTAGAGAGATATGAAGACACATGTAAGAATAGTCTGGAGATTCAAGAGAGAGTTCCCTAGCCAATCAGAGATGTTCACAAACATAAACTCCCAGGCCATACATTTGGACATTAGAAACATTAAGAAGAGGAAGATAGCCAAGAATCAAGAAATCAGAAGAAAGGATTAAAGAGTTAAGATATTTATTTTTTAATCATTTCATCTGAAGCAAGGCAATAATGCCACAAAGGTGTAAGGGGTTACTAGGTGTGAAGGAGAATGTGAAGATATTAAGAGAAGGAACCAGAAACCCAATCCTAAACATGAAACAAGTGATAAGCCTCTACTCCTGTTTAAAAGATGGGGGAAGAATGTGAACTGGGCAATAGGCAAACCTATAAAGTGCGCATAATGTGTATGTAAGTATGCATAATATAAGCAGGAGTATCTGTTTATACTGGGTAAGAAGTCAAGTTTGTTTATCCAAATCCAGAACCTTCTCACTCCTGTTAGAGAAACCTCTCCCTGATTGACCATGTCTTATGAGTGTTGCTATACTCACCATGCTTAGCCAATTGTAGTTTGGTGATGCTATTTAACCCATAGGTGGAGGTTTTGAATTCAAAGTTGTCCTTCTAGAACAATTGCCACCCAAGGCTATAGAATCCAGTCTGTCCTGCTATTTACCCATAGCTGGTGTGAAAAGAGTTGGATTCATGCCTTTCCTAAGAGTATTTGCATGTAAGTGAATGTAATGGACTTGACTGGAATTTGAACTTGGCTCTCCAATTCCTCAATCCAAGCTGCTATCCATTACTCCACTCTACCTACATTAAGATTGGTTATAATGACAGTAAACTGATTTTTGTACTGTTAGATCAATGAAACAAATTTCCTCTATATAACTTCAAGGTCAAACTTATAGAACTAAAAAATGTCTGTTTTATAATCTTTGTTGTCAATGAAAAATTTATTGTCATTATTCAAATGAATTTTCATTGACTCCAACACCAGGCATGACTAATTAATAAAAAACTTTTCTTTTTTTTTTTGCTATGAAACTATAGTAATTAAATCCTGTATATATATTTCTCAACCAATAACATCCTATCAGAAGATTTGTTTGATAAACAGTCATTACTGGGGCAAATACTGCCACAAATTTGAGAAAAAGATTTTTGTGGGCAAGTATGAAATTATTTTCTAACCAATGAAAAACTTGTATTCAAAAAGTTTACACCTCTATGTGAAATTAGATTTTGAATCTCCTTCAGTCAGTAATATGCCATGCGTGATACATGCTTAGGCGATCATGTATCTTTCGATACATGACTGATGCGATAGATTTTTTTTCCTGCAGTAGGTTGCCATTTCTTTCTGTGGTAGACCAGTTGCCATCGAAGGCTATAGAACCCAGTCTGTCCTGCTATTTACCCATAGTTGGGGGCAGAAGAAAAGGATTCATACCTTTCCCAAGGGTATTAGCACATAAGTAAATGTAATGGATTCAACTGGAATTCAAACTCAGTTCTCCGATTCTCAATCTGAGCCACTATACATTACTCCATCGTGCCTCCTTACAGATATAAAATAGAAGGATGCTTCTTCTTGAGGCTCAAAACAATCTGGAGACAAGTTTGATCTCCACATGCATACACACACATGCACCCTCACACACAGACAAACACACAATGGAAGAGAGACAGCCAGCAGCTCTCGACTAAGGCCTTGTTCACATGCACAACAGGAGGGTTTAACCAGCAACCACCTATTAAACCTTTGTCTATGAACTCACAAACACATTAGGCTGACCATCATAAAGTAAGTTTGTTCACACATTTCACACAAACTAAGAACACTTAATTGCTTGCTAAAACAACTTCATTGCAAGAAAAATTGTATATTTTATTGTCATTGTATATTGTTGAAAAGTATATATAGATGTTATTTTAACTAATGTTCTGCTTCTACTTTTCTTCCAGAAAGATGACTGAAAATTAACTCCCCATTTTAAAACACTAATAATTTACTTAAAATTTATTTGTGATGCGTGTTCTTAGTACCTATATCTATTGTATATTTAACAATTCAAGAAAAAACAATGAAACTCCATATGTGGATCAACAAATATATATACATATTGAAATATAACATACAAAACAATCCTGCAATGAAGTGTAATGATTAAGGCAAAAAGTTGTTCCCCTTCAACTGTATTCTGATTTATGATTGAATGTTCGAAAGTGTTTCTCTTGAATAGGAATGTTCAGGATTCTATGTTGAATAGAGTCTGCTGTTAGAATAGAATACAGTTAATTAAGAAATGTGTTGTTTAGAGAAATTAATAGAGTGCTGGTTCATGAACTTGGCTGAGTCACAGAGAGAGATATGTATGTGTTACAAAAATCTGTGTGCGTTTGAAATGTTGTGAGTAAAGTCGTAGATTTGTGTGGACAGGCGAAAATAGCTGGACTCTACTGGCAGCTTGTGGAAAAATTGCTTCTTTTAAAGCTACCGATAGGCTCCCAGCGAAAACGTGGGAAAAATTGATTTAGCACTAAAATGTTTGATTGGTTAAAATTTGACCAATTACTGATTTTGTATCAAAGAAACATGTAAGCAAGTTCACGACTGAAAAATTCAAAGTGATGACTGCGATTGCTAAATTGTCTTATAGAAAGGCAGTATTGATTTACTAGCCAATCGCAGAGGAATAAATTGTAGGTGTGGAAAAGCATAGCAGTCGCTACATATTTATTAACTATAATTTTTTGCAAGAAATAAATATAAGAGGAAAGCATTTAGAATGAAGTCTTATTTAAAATTTCAATATAAGCACCAGATTTTGCTACTGGCTTCTTGAGCTGCCCAGGAATCATGTCAACAAGTTTCACCAGGAGCTCTTGTGGTATGGAAGGCATAACCTCTTTCAAGTTCTTCCAAAGTCTTGGTTTGGTATAGTAGACATGTTCCTTTAACTCCCCCACCCTCTAAAAATAAGTCACAAGGTGTTAAGTTAGGTCTCCTGGTTAGCCAATAGGGAGTTACTTTTCAATCACCCTGTATATTTCATTTTTTTTTTTAAACTATAATAGTGAATATTTTACTAAAAGTATTTTTTTTAACTGGTAAGTAATAGGTCAATGCATCTATAGAGAGAGATAAATTAATAAGAGATAGATGTACATCCCCTAACTACTGTTTTAGTCAACCTGAAAATGACTGAAGCAAGTAGAAAGAAAAAGCAACAAGAGATGTCCTCCTGTCACCCTAATGGGAATAGTGAAACAGATTTAATATAAGAAAAAGGAGATTGATGTTTATGATCAACAAATTTTATATAAGAATTTTACAAATGTTTTCCATAAAAACAAATAAAGATACAACAGTATAAGTTTAGTTTATAGAGTTCTTATAACAGACTGGAATGCATAGCCATGTGAATAAATTGTTCAATTTCAGGAAAGAGATGTCTGTTTGTGTAGAGTAAAAATGGAAGGTCTAATTAAATAATGGGGTACTTCCACAGGCAGACATAAGTCGCCTCATCCAGTGTTATATAAACAGCGGACTGGCTGGGGGCCAGATATATTTTTTTTATTTGTATCTTGTTGGTACGAGAATAAAGTAATTGAGAATCACTACTATCATTGCTGTTGTGGTTATTTTACAGCTTGAACAATAACTTTTGAGTTTTGGCTCAACTACCTTTTTGCTTAAGAAAAGCTGCTGCGATTTATTGCCTGCTTGCTAAGTAATTTTTTCTTAAAACAAAAGAATGGAATTAAATTTTCTGTGGTGGGGGTTAAGGTTTTTATTCAAGCATGATATTAATTCTATGGAAGACACATTTACACACATCTCATTTCTGTGGAAATGTAAACTTTTGGCAAGATTTTCCAGTGAAGTCACACACATTGGTTCTTTAAACATTTTTTATGACTTGGGAGAAGCCCTTGTAGCAGAAAAACACAATTTACACATAGTTGGAGATAACAAATTAAAGTCAAATTTATAAAATTATAAGAAAACATATATCTCTTACTACACACCAATTTTCATCTAGCTAAGTCATACACACACCACACTCTACTCAAAATAAATTTTAAAACAGACACAAATATACCAGTGCTGACCATTTATCTACACGACTCTCACTTGCTGCAGATGTCTACAACTACTAGACTACCTGTAGTCTATTTACATTATTCAGACTATTGTCCTCATCTTTGTCGCCATATTTATTACAACGTTTCGGCCGTTGTACACTCCAGCCTTCTTCAGGTAGTTGAAACGTTGAACTGAACTCTTTGTTTTGTTCACTTGGGTAGACTGTTCTAGTTTCACGTGCCTTGTTTTAATGGATGGCAATTGTCAGTTATCGCCTGTTAATTCCCCTCTCCAAGTTCTCCACTGCCTTAACTGGGTTATGAACTCACACTCTTTGGGTCCTGGCACTGGATCTAACTAACGCTTTTATCCACTGGGCCATGTGTCCTTGAGGAAACATTGTAATAAATATGGCAACAAAGATGAGGACAATATTCCGAATAATGTAAATAGTGTACATAATACCTAATCTCAGAAATATAGACAGATACCGGTAATCTGTTGGGTCACTGACTGTTCAGCTTATAAAACATTGAAGTTGATTTCAACATTCCATTAAAATGAAAGTTAATTTTATTATGATTTACTTAAATATTTCAATTCCCCTGTGTTATCATTGATCTGGTTTACAAGTTCATGTTTAACATTTTACTGATTGTTTACAGCATTTAATAAGAATAGAACTTCCAGGATAATCTTGAACTTTAAATCAGATTAACTTAAAAATATTTTTTAATATGCCAAAAATATTTTGAAATCCTATTCACTTGGAAATATTTTTAAATATGCCAAAAATATTTTAAAATCCTATTCACTTGAAAATATTTTAAAATATGTCAAAAAAATATATTATAAATATTTAAAATATTGTTTGTTTAAAGAAAGCTGCAATATAAATAATTACTCGACAAACAAGTGGACAAAACAGCAAAGCGGGATCTCTTTGTGTATGTCTTTAAATTAAAAATATTTTAATAAAAAAATTGTCTGTTTGAAGAAAGTTAAAATAAAAATACTTACTGTATAAACAACTCGTAAATCATTATGTGCTGGATGGATGCACCACACAAGCACACAATCACAGATTTTTAGTATTATATAGATAAGGGAAGCCGGACAGCAGAGAGAGAGAAAGAGAGAGTTCACACACTAACCATAGAGGCTACCTGAAAGCATGGCTGACAACAGCCTCCTGTGAATACAGAAAGAGAACAGATTCCACTATCAATGTGACAAACCCAAATCAACAGCCAACAGTCAGCCGGTTTAAGCATACTCTATTTTTATATTCACATTTCACACTGTGTCCATTCGAACAATGCACAATACGATTTATCAGAGGCATTTTCATATCTTGTAAATGAAAATAAATCTGGTCATTTCTCCAAACCAGTATCTAATTTGTTTCTTTACTCCAACCAGCTTCCACCTCAGATTACCCTAAATAATAAATAAAATATTACTGAAAATGGTTTACTTCAGAAATATATTTGTGGCATATCGACAAGCTGAAAACATTTTGTTTAGGTACCTAAGTACCTATAGTGATTCACTAAAATATGAGCATACATGTTCAAAAGATGCCCAAAGCTTAATAAAAACAAAGTTTTATCATCAAAATCATCATGTTATTATTAAGAGAAAATACCAAAGGATTTCTATGTAAAAATTCATTTTTTTAGAATTTTAGAATCTTCAAAAATTTAGTTAAAAATTTTGTTTGTCTGACATCAAAGTGAGACCATAAGTATAGGAAATTTGAGTGTCTTTTTTTCGTGAAAAACACATTAATTGGAAATTCTTACAAAAATCAGATAATTGTTTGATTTTAATGATAATGTAATGGGGTAGATAATGTCGGATGTTGATGTATTATTTTCCCTGTTGTGTTTATTTGTTGACTGTAATGGAGTTGATATTAAATGACAGAAATTAAAATACATAAATGTACAATGATAACAATAATAAAAACTCGAGACATATATTGACATAACAAAAATTTGTATTTTCTTTTTGTGATGTTAATTACAGAATATTGGTATGCTATGTGTAAAAATGTTCTCAGTATGTCTTTTGTTTAAAAGTCAGTGCTTACCTGGTTTGGTTCCAAGAATTTTGTTTATGAGGATGGCGTTTGGAAATCATCTGTTTTTGATCTTCACAGAGCACAGGCCAGATGTGTGTTTCAACACTGCTACTTGTCTACTGGTTAGAATGATAAAATACCATCATCATTCTGAACTATAACAATAATTTCAAGACTTATTCACAAATGAATTAAATTATTTTCAAAACATTTCCTCTTTGTAAATCTTGGTAAAAATATTTTTCTTTGCAGGCTACTGCTACTTGTCTACAGATTAATATGGTAGAAGGATCTTTTTAAAATGATGTGGGTAGGATGATGAAATATCCTTTTTTTTTTCTATCATCACTGATGACAAGGTCATTTTTAGAATGATAAAATATCATTATTATGGGTGTGTTCATTAATGCAAGTATCTTTTGTATTTTTAATAATTCAAGAAAACAATGAAACTCCAAATGTGAATCAACAAGTATATAATGAAATAACATACAAGAACAAAATATACAATTTGTATTCAATGTATAGATTAAGGGAAAATAAGTTGCTCCCATTTTACTGTATTTTGATTTGTAATTGATTGTTCGAAAGAAAGTTCTCTTAAGAGAGAAATGTTCAGGAATCCATGTTAGAACAAGTCTAGATAACACAAGAATACAATTTATCAGAAAGTGTGTTGTGTTAGAGAAATCAACAGAGTCCTGGTTGACTGAACTTGGCTGAGTCACAGAGAGATATGTATTACAAAATTCTGTGTCTGTGTGTGCGTTTGAAATGTTCTGAGTAAAGTCATAGGTTTGTGTTGACAGGCGAAATTTAGTGGACTCTACTGGCCACTTGTGAAAAAGTCGACTCTTAAAGCTACAGATAGGCTCCTAGCGAAAACGCGGGAAAAGTTGATTTTGCACTAAAATATGTGATTCATTAAAATTTGACAAATTGGTAAATTTGTACTAATGAAACAAGTAAGCAAGTTCAAAACCAAAAAATTCAAAGCAATGACTGCGATGGCTAAATTGTCCTCTAGAAAGGTAGTATTGATTTATTAGCCAATCGCAGACAAATAAAATGTGAGTGTGGAAAAACATAGCAGTTGCTACATCATCATCATTCTGGACTATAACAATGCTTTCAAGACTTATTATTCTCAAATGAATTAAATTATTTTCAAAACATGTCCTCTTAGTAAATCTTGGTAAAAATATTTTTCTTTACAGGTTATGACCTTCTTATTTGATTTTGAGAAATTCTTTTTGGTAGCACTTAATGTTTATAGCAACAAGTCCTTGGAGGAATTAAATCATCAATTTTTTTTTTTTTTTTTATCAAACAGGATCTCCTGTTACAAAAAAATCTGTTCTGAATCATAAAATAAAAAAAAAAAATGAAATAAAACTTAGACAGTTTGTAATTACGAAGGCTTTTAATTGCTTTAATGAATAAAATATACTATGGACGGTATTGTTTTATGAAAAAATTTTTCGATGAATAACGAATTTTTACAGGAATTGTTTTAATTTTTTTAAAGTTTTAATTTTTTATAAAGTTTTAAATCTTTTAAAATTCTATATTGATTTATAGCAGGCAAGTGATATTGCTATTGAATAAAACTGTATTTACTAATCATAAGTGGAAAAGCTTACTACAATTGATCAACCTCAATATTTTTAAAAATAAAATAATTTTGAATATTCTTTGTGTGTGTATAAATGTGATAATTTTTGTAAATATGGATGTCCATAAACAACACAAGAAAATAAGAACGATAACTATAGTAAATTTAAAATTAATTGGTGATTTTCTAACATTTCTTCTTAGCGATTCCAGAAAATCATTCCAATCAATTTAAATTCGATTTGAAATGCAGTATTTTGTCTATTGGAAATATTAATTAAGTTAAATTAAATTTTTTAGCTTTGAATTAAAACTGAAATAAGAGCTTCAAGAAATATTTTTCATTTTTAAAGTGCATTTATTTTTAAACTTTTGGTATCGCTTTTTTAGGTACTTTTTTTTGTTAATATTGCAAAGTATACATTTTTTTATTTTTGTTCACCATCTTGCTTGACTTTATGGTAAATTCAAGTTCAAATCAATGAACAGAACAGGCAAATTTCGTACTTCATATGAAATAAAGTTGGACTATATATTTATTTGCACAGATATTTATATTTAAAGGGAGCAAAAAGAAAGTCTAATTTGAAAAATATGTTTCAGAATTTTCAGCTTTTCGCTCTCAAAGGGCGTAGATTTCGGTTTAAAAAAATAGGGAATGGCACTCATAATAACACAAAAAGGGCAGATAACTCAACTCCAGGAAACACGGAAGTAGTTTTCTGTTAATTTTTACTTTAAAATCCACTTCCGGTTCTCATGTGATTATTATCAAACCAAGATGGCTAGTAGTATCGCTATGTCGAGCTCTGTTTTTACAGGTAAGGTAATTCTGTCCCGTTTTTATTCTTACTATGTACCTTTCGGTTAGATTGTTACGTTATTTCTCTTCTTAATTCTCTTGAGCTAATGCAATAAGCGTGTCAAATAAGTTTGTAGAAATGTATCGTCCATCTCCAACTTGCTTTCCTTCTTACATCTGTTACACCCCACGGCTTCTACCTTTTTTTTTTTTTAAATAAATTTAATGACAGTTTTTGGTTGATTTTGTTTGATCTTATTTATTTAGAAATGGTAGATTAATCACATCATTTCGTGTAACTACTATTGGAGATTCAACATATTATGTTAAATATTGTTAATTAATTTTTTTTCGTTTTGTTTAGTGTTGCCACATTTAAAAACAAATGTTTTTACTTTTCAAATGTTAGAAAAAATTCGAGAAAAAGAATAAAAATTCACACAGATAGAAGAGGCCACTTGTACTGTTTTTCGAATTAAAAGAAAGTCTAATTAATTAAATAAACTTAAACAGGATTTAAAAATTTAAAGAATAAACGTATTATTTACTAAATTAAAAAAAAACTTTGAAAATTTTATTTTTCATATTCAGATCAGGTGATTGATATATTTTGTCAATAAATAAAAAATATTCTATTAAAATTGTTGATCCTAAATAAACCTTTAGATTAACTCGCAGCTGTTTCTCTCTAGTTTTTTCTATTTATGTGCAATGACAAAGGTTGACTGGTTGGTTGCAACAAAAAGTATTCATTTAAAACTTGAGGACTAATAGAAAGTAAACATTTATTTAACAAAAGAATAACAAGAAAAATTATACATATGTTTTTAAAATGGTAATTAATTGCTTCGTTATTTTTTCTTTTTCTTTTTGTTTCTCTCTTGATTTAACATTGTTTTTAATTTTAGTTATTAAAAGACTCGCCCACGCATTCAATTCCTTTTGGTCCCTGTCTTTGTATTTTTTATCAGTTAATTAAATTTCCATGTGATACATAGCATTTCCATAAAAAGTGGACTTTGTTCGTGCTGAGAATGAAAAAAATACCCAGTAAAAAAAAAAAGGTAAAAACAAAAAAAAAAAAAAACACCAGATCTCAATAACTACTTACTATTAATTAACTTTTTTTTTATTGTAGGCATTTTTTGGGGTTTTTACCTGTTTTTTTTTTTTTTTAGTCTATTTACGTAAAACAAAATTAATTAATGGAGAATAATTAACGTGTGTTCAAGATCTTTATCTTTTAATCCAAATTGTAAATCCAATAAATTTCTGAAGAAATTAAAAGGAAGCTGAAAGCGCGTGAGTAAAAATTAAAAAAGAAAAACGAGGGTATATATTTTTTTAAACGAGAGAGAATACTAAAAGAAAATAACCATATACGGTACACAAAAACTAAGTTGGACTTCAAAATTTCGTGAAATCTAATAACTAAAAAATCTAATTGTGGAATTCGATCTCTGAGTCATAACTCTATTTTATTTTTCTTCATTTCAGATGTCTGTATTTTTTTTCTTTAAAAGTAAAACGATTTTCAAATTTGCTAAAGACCAAGACTTCACCGGTTGAATGGTAATAATTAGCCATTTCCCTACAAGGAAACCTTTCACATTCATTGACCCGTCAGCCAATACTGCTTTCGGTTGAAATTTATAATTTTTGTCTCTTTAGGAAAACAAGTTTCTAAAGTCCAGTCGTTGTTATTCTTTGCAGTAGTTATGGGGGTTTCCTTTCTAACCTTTTTTGAGGCGGTATGGAATGTTAACAACTTGATTGTTATTTTTCTCTGAGTTACACGTACTATCAATTTTTAGTTGTTGCTGCTGTTGATAGACCTTAAATGACGTTTTTTCTCTAGTATATGTCTTTGTGATTCTGTTGTGCCAGTTTACATTTACAATGTTGCAGGAGTCACTTTTTTTGTTGCAAAATTTAGACATTTATCCAAAAATATTTAATAGCTCTTGGTACATTTTTCAGCAAAAAATATTTGGCATACTCATGTGAGTCCGGGTAAAAATAATTAGGAAAAAACCTGGATTTTATACAAACTATTAATACATGTATTAACAAAAGGAAATTACATTGATGTGTACACAGTAGAAAGGAAAAGACATTAAAAACTTAGCTATTAGGAATGTGCTTGTTTATGCATGTGAGATATGCACATGTGTGCATAAGAGTTCAGTCAACTGGGTGAAATGAACATGTCCCAGCAGGGACGTTCTTATCTATGTTCTGTTACATCAAGAGGAAGGTAATGTTTGCTTTTTTATAGAACTTAAACAGCGCCACCAAACTAAAAGCAAAGTAGGGGAATCCACATGTTCAAAGAAGGATGATCTTTGCTTTACTTGCTCAAATAATCAGATGAGTGACTGCTTGGTAATACCAGATGCTGTAAGGTTTGATGTGTGGTTTGCATAATAAAGGCTTGGAATTGATTGGAGAGCCAAGTTCCAATTCCATTTGGGTTCATCACGTTTGCTAATGCGCAAACACCCTTGGGAAAGGTATGAATCCACCTTTTCCCCCCAGCTATGGGTTAAATATTTTCTGGCTTTAAATAACCTCCAATGGATTGATAGGCCATTGAGATCAATCATTGAATTTACTTGTCCAAAGCCTTTTTTGCCATTGATCTTAGGAAGTATTTGTAGACAGCTGACAGCATGGCTTAAAAACTAAGATTTGTTCAGATAACTGATAATATTAACAATACTGATCCCAGAATTTATTAATTTGTCTTTTTAAGAACAATATTTATTATTATTGCAAAACTTTTCCTTTGTTAACTTTGGTCAAAGACTAAATCTGAAGATGGAATGGCACTACTTAACTAGAATGGTCCACTTGTAAGAAAATTTTGGGAAAAATGATTTGTAGATTAGCATATATTAGTCGTTCCTCAAAGCATGACATTTATCAGAATCCAAAAGTTTTTTTTTTTTTTTTTAATTTTTAAATTATTTTAGAAAGGAGTCTTGCTCATAATATCGATAGTGTAAAACTGACCACTGACTTTTTACAGAGTTATCTGGACTTAATTGTTCTGCGCTTTTACAAAATGATTTCTTTTAAATAAATAAACTGATATAGACAGTTTTAATTCAAGAAAAACCTCACATAGATTTAATAAGTATATGTCCATTTATTATTCATTTAAGATAAATAATTATTATCGCATAATTATTTTGCATGTGCTTCAGCCCCCCACAAAAAAAAAAAGTTAAAAAAAAAAATGTAGATATTGATGTAGACCTTTGTAAATAACAACTAAGTCTAATAATTTAGATACATCATACACAGTCTTTATACGTATTGACTGGATTTTCTTAAATGAGGTGTTTAATAATTATGTGTGTTTTTTTTCTCATCTCTCCCCACCACTCCACATTTCTGATCATGTATCCTTTAACATTCTTGTGGTGTCTGTTGTGAAGAGAGGGCAAAATACTATGACATTAATAAAAAAAAAAAACCCCAAAACCCCAAATACAATCTTTTTTTTTTTTTTTAATTGTGTGTCTCATCATGACTCTCCACAGATTTTTATTTATTATCTATGAATTGCCATGAATTCTCGGGAAAGATAGGGGAGTAATTTCCTGTTACCACAGTTTGGAATTCAGTTTTTTCCTTCTTTTAGATTGGTTGCCTTGTGAGTCTACAGAGTTCAGTCAACTGTGCTATTTATCCTATAGTTGGTGGGAGAAGAGGCAGAATTATGTGTTTCTTAAGAACATTAGTTTGAAAATGAATGCAAAAGATGAGGCCATAATTTCAGCTTGGCTCTCTGATTTCTCTTTTTATACATATCTTTAAAAAAAAAAAAAAAAAAGAAAACTCACTGCTACAATCTGCTTTTTAAAACCTGGAAATCTTTATTTTCTTAGATTGCATTTTATTATTTCTATAAAGCAACTTTACTTGACCTTGTAGATAAACATAAGATAGAATTATGAAACAAACAATACATCACTTTTTCTTGATAACATGTTAAACCGTACTGCTAATCACTTAGAACTAAGTGTCTAGTGTAAATCTCTATCTATAAAAGGCTGTGTGTGTGTGTGTGTGTGTGTGTGTAACGAATGCACGGCCGCAATTTTCAACAGATTTGCACCAAAATTTACATGCACATGCTCCAAGTTAGTGGGAAGGCCAAGACTGACATTTCATTTCCCAACTCCCATCGATAGTGGAAATAATTCAATTTTTTTATGCTTTTACGGCAGTTTTCATGTACTTTGCAGCCATTTTGTACTGGCCAGAGTGAGAGCCAACAGCTGACTGACACGAATGTTAACTAGCATGCTATCATGCAAAAAAAATCAATAGCGGCATTCGTCACAAGTGGGAAAAATTTTAATCTGCATGGCACTTTACTCCAATTGGCTCATTAAACTTGCTTAAACTCAACATTGATTCTGATTCCATAGAACTGAGTTGGGTGTGAAAAGTATTTGTTATTAACATTCTTTTTACATTCGGTTTTTCCAGTTATGAGTCCTTTTTAAAGCTGATCGCTTTGTGTTCATTTTGTTAAGTTCTTTTTCATAACAGATTTAATGTTTTGTGTAGAGCTTAGAAAAATTTTTACTTGGTGTGAGATAGGCAAGAAGTAAGGCATGTAGCAACATCAGCACGGCAAAGGGCACTCCTTCAAAGGCAAGGAAGGGCAAAAATATTTTAAGCCAAGTGATCACGATTGCTGTATGAGTCGTACGATTTTTGAATCAAGCACGGGCAATGCCAGGCCATGCTGCTAGTTTACTAATAAAAATGATGTAAATTTCTATCCCTACCATAACAACAAAGTAAAATCTGAAATAATTATCGAATTTTCTTTAAGAGCACTTACAATTTGTAGCCCTCGGTATTTATGTGATGAGGAGAAATACTTTTAAGCTCCTCCAATATTCTTAATTATTTCATATTCAATGCAAAAAAGAAAAGCTCATTAAATTTTTAAAAGTAAAAGAATGAATGATACAAGCAAGCTTTCAAAGCGATATACATTACACCACCTTTTGTATTCAAAAATCTCAGAAATGGCAATAGAGCAGTGAAAGTCTTGCAAAGTTTCATCTGTGGTGAAAGGGGTTGATAGGTGGAAAATAATTCATCACCCAGAAGAATGCATAGACGTTTTTATCATAAAATTAGTTACAACTACTAAGACCTAAAGTAGGAACTTATTTTATAGCCTGTAATGATTGCTGCAAAGAATATATAGAAGAAACCTTGAAGAATTTTATTAAAAGATTTTATGAAAGCGAGATCTTTAAAAAAAAACCAAAAAAACAACACACTTGGTGCATCATTAGTCGCTAATGACAATGAGTTTGACTATGATTTCAATTTAAAAAATGTCACTTTAATTAAAAAAGAAAGCAGTTTACTAAAGTTAAAATATATAGAAAGTGCACTGATTGCTAAATCATCCACAGTAAATTTGTGTCCAGTTTCTTACAATATTTTGGTAGATGTTATCAAAATGTGGGATCCTTAAAAACAATAAAATCAAAAGCATATGGAAACTGAATGAGATTGGCTAGACTGTTTTTTTCCATACACATCTGACAAAAAAAAAAAAACTTAAAAATTGGCGTTCACACATCTTCAGTCAGCGTTCCACCTCTGTACATAATTATAACCAAAACATATGTTTATATTTCTCCTTCCTACAAATATAGAGAGATAATGCTAGGTGTGTGTGCCCTGCATCATAAAAATTTAAAAGGACACAGTAAACTTACTATTTGTGTGTCTCAAGGACACACCTCATTTCTCCCATGAAAAATGATACGTTGCACACAACCCAACCTGTAACACTTATGAGATAGTAAGCTGAATTTGTTTGTCAAAAGTAAGTAAACAAGAACATCAGTCTAATGCGTCAATGTTTAATTTAAATATCCTCTGAACATGAATCATTTATCAAAGAAACTATGATAGATATTAATTAGTACTTTTTTTAAACATTCTGTATTTTTGTTAAATATATTATAAAACATTTTTTTAAAACTATTATTGCAAACATTATACTTAGACACCTGTTATGATTGGCTATGGTAATATATTTAATTTTACGGTGTATCCAGTTGTCATGAGAGTCAAGTGGAAGCATGTCAGACTAATGCTACAATTTATTAAACATTAGTTGGTACCAACAGGATTTTCTGAGGGACCACTCAAATCACCACATTTGGTTCTTAGGCTTTTAATGTAGTGAGTCCCCATCAGCAACACTGCATACATAATTCCATCAATTATTTTAGTTTGATGAAGTTCATCTTGAGGGAAAAAAAAAACATGTTATATAGAATTTTTCCACTTTGACATTCGGTTACATGTTTAATTATCTACAGATATGCAACATTTTACATAATTGAGTCCCAAGGATTTTTTTTCTTATCTGTCCTTGTATAATTATTTTCTTTTTTAGATTATATAACTTACTTTGTATTCTCAAATCTCAGAATATTACTCCTTATCTCCGTATAACATATTGGCTTGAGATGGCGCCAGTCTTTGCAGTGCTAGTGATCTTATTTGTGGTTAGGTATGGAAAAATTATAACACAGATCTCTGTCATCATAGTTGAGAATTTTTACTTTATTTGGATGTAAACCGAAGACAGACTGAGTGGTCAAACAGAGTGTCTTGCAATTGTAATACACAACTCACATATGCTCTGTCAACATATACTAACTTTATCCCCTGCAGATCAGTAAGTGCGCACCTCAAAGGGACCACCTTCCACTCAAGGTGGATGCCTATAGATTCAAATGTAAATTGGACAAATGTTTTCCCATTGATTTGAGCCTATATTCTTTAAAGATGTGTATCTGTGTGATCTTGAGAAAATACTTACTGGTCACCTGTGTGTGTGTGTGTGTGTGTGTGTATATATATATATATATATATATATATATATATATATATATATATATATTTATTTTCACATAATGTGAGGTCCAATGTAGAGGGTTACTGTGTGGTCTGAGGTTTAAGAAAAGGCAAGTAAAGTTCATGGGGTTATGCAGGGAAGATGATGGTTAAGAGGTCAAAATTATAGTGATTGTGAAAAACGCCCTGCTGGGAGTCTATTCCTCAAAGCAGCAGTTCTTTGGAAGAAGCCTTCTGAATGGAATTAAGTATTTGCTATTAAGGTATGAAGGGAATGAGGATGATTCACACTTGTGTATGTTGCATGGAGAGTTCCAGTAGTAAAGGTCAGTAGTCCTGGAACACGTGCTATGGAAATGGCAATAGAGCAGTGAAAGTCTTGCAAAGTTTCATCTGTGGGGAAAGGGGTTGATAGGTGGAAAATAATTCATCACCCAGAAGAATGCATAGGCGTTTTTAAACTCTATGAAGTCAGGCAAATGAGGACTGTGCAGCTCCAGTCCAGCAATAAACCATTTTTGGTCTAATCTGATTCTTGTAAAGGACATAAGGAGTCTGGTACTTTTTAAAGTGATACCAGCTGGAAAGTGAGGATTGGGTAGCTCCAGCCCAGATATGGCAGCAATACACCATTTTTGGTCTGATCTGACTCTTGTAAAAATAGAGTATGGGATAATTGGATACTTACTGGAGTGGAACAATGAACTGACCATTTTTCAAGCATCTTTAGCAATACATCAGATATGAGTTCCACTTGAGTTCTGGGGAGAGCTTTTATCTTGGATGTTCAAGACATTAGACATATTTAATTAATGTGCAGCTTCTTCTCTTTACCTGAATATTAGTGGCTATGTTATATAATATGGTGTACTGAAGTTGTTGAATAGGTATATCTATCTGTATGTATTCCCAGGCTATATGTAACTGAATTGTGGCCTCAGTGATGTGATTTGAAGCGATGTTCCCTTGCCTTTTTAGTTGCTAGCAGTTCCATTATGCAGTTTTTATGTACCGCTGTCTAGGATTTACATCAACTTGCATGTCTTTGTTACTGCTGCCCAAGAAAAACAGAGAGCAGTTGTCTCTTGAGAGATAGTGCTCGTGTTTCTGACTTCAACAATCATTCCATAATGAAATGGTGTTAAACATTGTTCAGTTCCTATAGCTGCCACAGCTACAATAGATGATAAACTACATCCAACAGCAAGGCCTCTGATCAGGAGGTTTTGAGGAAGCGTAGAACCACCTCTTAATTGCTGGTGTTCCCCGGTCCACCCTGACCCGGGGTGGTAGCACCTGTTAGGGTCCCAGCTATGGGCCAATAGTGAACTCTCAGTTTTTTTCCATCATACATCTGTACCCTGGGTATGGCGATAAACTATGTCCAAAAATAATGTTGCCAGCTATAAGTTTTTGAAAAATAATCTTGCCAGCTATACGTTTACTCGTACTATATATATATATATATATAAAATTTGGCATTAAATGACCTACAGTGGTTGATATGCCATAATATGCAACCAACCACATATACATCATCTGAATCCATTTCTTCAAGTGTGGAAGGGTGAAACAGACTGGTGTACTGTTCTCTATTTTATTTATTTATTCTTCCACTTCAGTTTATATTCCCTGAACAGACTGCACTGTTATTTGTGGTCAAGAATACACTGACTATATTCCCATGCAAAGGAATAAAAAAGGAGTTGACTGCTGTTGGGATCATTGAACAATCTTTTTCTTAGCTGCATATAGTATGTGCTTCAACTAGGCTACATACATTTTTGAATTCTGAGTTTTCCTTCTGCTAGACTGGTTGCCACCCAAGTCTATAGAACCCAGTTTATTCTGCTATTTACTGATAGCTGGGGGAAAAGAGTTGGATTCATACCTTTCCCAGGGGTATGTAAGTGTATGTAATGAACTGAATTGGAATTCGAACTCTGCTCTTAGATTCCTCAATCTGTGCCACAACCCATTATTCTACTGTGCTTCTTTAAGGAATAGCCCCCTCTAAAAATGGAACATGGTTTAATATATCTATATCTACCTTTTTGAGTTTCATGCAGATCAAGTCAAAACTATCTTTTTGACTCTTGTGCAACCCAAACCTATATTTACTATTGTATGATAGAAATTGGTATTAAATAACCTGGAAAAGCTTGATTTGTCGTTAAACAAACTAAACCAAATTGAACCCTAAACAGAGGTCATACTCAAGCTATGCAGGTAGCAAAGTGTACTTATTTTTAATTCAATCCTCTTACTGAATATGAGAAATGTGTTTTGCTCATGTGGCCATGACTTTGATCAAGCCATGTTGCTGAATATATTACCTCTGTAGGGCACAATGGAAGATAGGTCATTTTATGCTAATATTCCAATTAAGTAGACTCTTTATGTCCCGTTTCAAACATCAGCTACCAAAATTTCAACGATAGACCATCCGAAGTTATACAAATCACATAGACCTTATTATCTCAAATTTGCTTCAAAATGATTAATTTAGTTGTCTAAACAAAACTCAAGTTAAATTTTTAGGTACTTTCACTATGTCTTATTAAAGTCATTGGATTTATTATGAAAACCGCAGTCTGAAATTATTATGCAGATTTAACTAAGGCCTCTGAAATCTAATAAAATCTTCTTTTTTTTTTTTTTTTCATAATTTATATTGAAATCTGGGTAATGAAAAGGATTTAACAACTGCTGAAAAACAGAAAATAACAAAGTTATTGAGTGAGGGAATGTCGTGATTGGCAATATCAAGAGCTTTGCAGAGATCATTGAATGAAACAACCACTTTTGACCAGTGCTCAAATTGGGTTGGAATGAGGGTGTCAAGAAGGACAAAAGGTGTAGAATACTTCACAAATTTGGATCCGTCAAGAAACCTCCAAGGCAGTAAAGCAAAGAGTTAAAAGCATCAAAATTGGGCCAAAAAATACATGAAAATTGAATTTTCTAAAGAAATTGTGAAGATGGAATTATATGAAGGTGGCAAACAATATAACAGCAAAGCAGACCTATGGGAAGCAATCAAAACTACCATATCAGAAATTGAACCTTCTAAAAAAAAAAAAAAAAAATTAACAAATTCAATAGATAACACTGGCCTGTGATGTTTTTTTTATGCTAAATCCAAAAATCATACTCATTTTTTCTAATCAAATTTTAAAGATACAAGCTCTTACTTGAAATGTATAGAAGAGTATTATAACTCTATTTATTTTCTTGTTGAATTAAACAAACAAGGTTGAATTTAGGGCTGATATGATTTGCAGAAAGCTCACATTGTGCCATAGTAAACTGAAAAATACACAAAAGAAGCTATTCATGGATGAAAGGTCTTTTCAGGGACTTTAACTGTGCTTGGCAGCTACTGCATCCCATTTCAAGCACCAGCCGTAATCAATGAGAAAGTTTATATTCCACCGTCCTTGGTAGTGCTCTTCCATAATGCAAATGTCTTGGTGAAAGTGCTTACCCATCTCTTTATTCAAATCTCCACAGTTCTTTGGAAAATAGTCCTAGTGTGACCTCAGAAAGTGCAGTTTGACTAACATTGGCGGAAACTCTTCAGTAGCTCTTCAATTTCCTTCTCATATTCTGCACTTCAGTGGTTTACCAGGAAGTTTGTAACTACTGATTTCAGTGACTGCTGGGTGGACAGTTCAGCTTCACTCAGTGCTTCGTCAAACATTGGGTCCTTCATGAGTTGTCTTATTTGAGGGCCGTCAAATATACCAGCCTTGAGTTTCTCCATGCTTATCTGTGGGAAATTCTCCTGGAGGAAAGCAAACCCACTGCCTTTCTTGTCCATTGCTTTCACAAAGTTCTTCATTACTCCTAACTTGATATGTAAGGGTGGAAGCAGTATTTTGTTCAGTTCAATGAGAGCGTGAGACTGAACGTTATGCGAGCCAGGTTTTAACCCTTGTCTTAACAGCCACTCTTGTCTGACATAATGTTGATCGTCAGGCTGGCTGTCCCAGAGACACAGAAAACAAGGATACTTTGTGTACCCACCTTGGAGCACTAGGTCCAGTCTAACCATCTTAAAATCTCCACAGATCAACCATTTGTGCTCCTGGTAGTTAATAGCAGACAACAAATGATCCATGCTGTTGTGAGTTTCTTTCATAGGGATAGGTGAAAAAAACATTCCCATTATGTAGAAGAACTGCTTTGAGACTTCTGCTGGATGAGTCAATGAAAAGTCTCCATTCTGTAGCATCATACTCTAAGCCCATTGATTTGATCAATCCAGCAATGTTGTTGCAATAAACCAATGACTACTTATCCTGGAACATGAAGACTGTCTTAATTCTCTCTCATGGTATCAATACCAGTAGAACATTGTTCCTGGCACCAATAGATGTTTCTCTTTGAGATATGAACCCAGCAACTGAGCAGACCTCCTTTGAAAGGTTCAGTTCTCATGTAAGGTCATTGAGTTCTGCTTGCGTCAAGGGTACTGGCTGGTCGTCCTCTTCTGGCTTGTATGCATCATCCCCAGCTACAACAGTCATGTCACTATGTTCGGGATCAGAGCTATATTCCATGTTACCATCTGGCTCAGGAACCGGAAGGTCTTCTGGGCCATGAGAGATTGGTCTTATGGCAGAAGGAACATCGGGATATTGGACATGGTGCTTGTTCTTGTGATTTATTCCCTTTGAGATTTAGCTGAAATAGCAGCCCGTAATGTGATCTTTTCCTTTCCTCCAGACCATTGGAATGGCAAATGGCATACTCTTCCTTTTACCATTCCTGCAACACCCTTAAGTTCTCCACACATGTTTTACAGCAAACGTCTGGAGAGAATGGCTTATTCTGATCCCATAGTTTGACTCCAAAGTAATCACAATATACCTTTTTCACAAAGTCAATGATTCTTTGCTTGACGGTTAAGAAGAACCACATTACTGCAGATATAACAGAACCTGTCAGGATTATTCTTACACTTGCAATCCATTCTTACAGGAATACAAATATCAAGCTGAAAAGAGAAAAAAAAAATCTGCACTCAGCTTGTTGTTGAAGCTTGACACACTACATTAAAATCGTTTTAAGTTAATGAATAAGCCCTGTCCCCTCTAGGTATGTGGGTTTGAGCGAGTAGGGTGGTACACTGTAGTTAGGTACACATATAACATTATATGCTACACTAAACATCAGACACCCACAATCAGCTGTGACCAGTAGAGTCCACAGGCTTTTGAATAAGTGTTATTATTGTGTACAACTTGTAAAGTATTCAAGCCTATCTTAAAAACCAGACCTGGCCATTTTTGAATTCAGCATAAAATGGTGATCATATATCACTTGATAAACCTTTGGAAAAAAATTTAATGCAGGCCAATGTAATGGATTGCTGGCTGTTATTGAGAAGAACGTCACTATATTAAGTTTATTTTTTCTTCCCCAAGTTTTGATTAATTATTGCTGATTTTATTACCTTGTTATTGAAGTAAAAAGCGTTTTTTCCCCTCAGATTTTGAGTAATAAATCAAATAACTTTAATAAACATGTTGAAACTACCTAAAAGTTTAACTTGAGTTTTGGTTTGATGTCTAAATCAATCATTTAAAATTTGACAATTTTTCAAATCAAATTCGAGTTATTATGGTTTATGTGATTTGCATAAGTTCAGACAGACTGTAATTACTAAGTATAAAACAGGGAAAATTTGTAGCTTTCTCACTCGTCAAGTAGCCCATCTATTTTTATTGAATCTTTTTAAATTAAGCATTTTTTATTTATATATATATATATATTTTTTTTTGGGGGGGGGTCAAAGAAATTTGAGAAGCAATATGTGAAGTATGTTTAATCTTGATGGATGAATATAAAGTGCATGTACATTTCAGAGCTTGGTCAGGTTGAGAACTTTTTAGGGCCATCTTGTAAATGTGTGTGCTTTAGTTAATAAACAAGGTTTGTTCTCATTGTAGAATCTGTTGATTAATTAATGACCAATGTATTATTGTCTTTCAGCCATGCTGCTGCTGTTGCTGTGTAGTTCTCAGGTGATGGGAGATCTACTCCACATTACCCATGCTCCAGGTTATGTGAAATTCCTTGAAAAACCCACCCAGGATTTACCTGCCAGTGACATTCCGAAGATGATCTCACATTCCCTTGGCCTCTCATCAAGCGTAAGTTTATTACTTTAATGAAATATTCTGAAATTTTGTGCGGGTCAGAATAAGCGGAAATCTAGAAGTGCAAGGTAAGGTGAGTCTGGTCATTGCAGTAGGATATCCCAGCCAAGTTGTACCAATTTTTGCCAAAGTAACTTAAGGTTTTGTGTTGAATCAGTTCAATTGGTACAGTACTTGTCTGAATTGAACATCTGATTTGTTGAAGGAATTTGTAATATACAATATATCCTTTCAGATCCCATCAGATACACAGCATCACTGTCTTCAGAATGCTGATTGGCTTTTGGAATGTTTAACTGTGGCTCAGTTTGTTTTTGCTAGGAATTTTTCATTTCACATTGCCGTAAACAATTTCAATGTGTCATTTTTTTTTTTGTTTTATTTGAGCAGAGAATCGCAGATGGAAATGTAACCCATAAAATTTTTTTTCTGTTAAATGGTGAAGCACCCAAACATTGTAGCAGTTGATGTATACAAGTATTTTCAAATGCCTTGCAGTGCTCATATGTGGAATACCTCTGCAATATCCTGTGTCGTGCAATCTTGACGACTATTTTTAAACAATTTCAGTTGTCATCACTGACTCTATGCCTGCTGGAACATTCTTGACCTTCCAGTTCAAAATTTTCATTTCTAAACTTAGCAAACCATTTATGAACATTTATGAGTACTATTAGCTATGGCATCATCTCCATAAGTGGCATATGTCCTTTTTGCTGCTTGTACAGTATGTTCTCTCCCCCCACCCCTTTCTGGAAATAGCATCCTATGATGAAAATGCATTTCATTTTCTTCCAGTTTTCAATTTTTAATGTAAAAATATTTAAAATTCACAATCTACACATGAATCCTATAGAAAGACATGTTGAAATGTCACTTTTTAGAATATATATATATATATATATAAAATTCCACTTGTGAAACTAAATCATGTGTTCGATTACCATGTATTGAAAAACACTACTGATGTTTGTTCTAACCTTGTTTACTTCAAATGTTATTTTTAGTCTATACACTGTTTTTTTAAACAGTAGGTATTATGTCTACTGGCCTGTGCCATCCTGGCAGGGCTTGAACCTGCATCCTCCTTTGTAGGAGAACCCACTGTCTGATCCGGCATACTTTAGACTTCTCGGCCATGAAAAGCATCACAGCCCAGCAAGAGGCTCTTTACCATTTTAAGGAATGCAACATCATCTCGTTCAGATTTTGGACTTAGTCATATTGCGTTGAAACACCGGTTCTTGTATGATCACTGAAGTTAAGCAACATAGTCTGATCAGTACCTAGATGAGTGACCATTTGTGAATATCATGTGCTGTAAGCTTGTATGTGTGGGTAGTATAATCGATAATGGTTCAGAATTGTTAATTGGTGAGGCAAGTTTCAATTCCAGTTGGGTTTCCTATATTCACTTAAGCACAAATACCTTTGGGAAAGGTATGAATCTACCTCCCACCCCCAGCTGTGGGTTAATTAGTAAGATTTGTATCACTAAATTATTATCTCTAAAAATAAATTCTTACAATCTAAAAAAATATTTTCAGGCTTTAAATAACCTGCAAAGGATTGATAAGCCATAAAAAATGAATGAATTGTTCAGAATTTCTCTAAATTTTCATGAGTGTGCAGGCCAGTAGACATAATATACTCAGATTGAAAAACAGGCTGTCTACACAAATATGGGTATTCGCTAAAAATAATGTTTGAAGTAATAAAAATGTCAAATTAAAATAAATCCATTAATTCTTTAAAAAATACATATACATGTTTTTGTGTGCAGGCTTATATGACAAAATGTTTTAATGCAAAATATAATGTCAACCCTTCATTTAGATTTACAGCCATCTGCAAGAAAATATGTAGACATGTGCGAGTTGAAAATATGGATTAAACAGAGTGAATGAAGTAGGAAAATCTTTATAAATTTAACACATTTCAATATTTAGTCTACCTTCATCAGAAATATTTGGAAGTGAATTAATGCCGAGTTATGTTTCAATTTTGAAATTCCATGTGGTTTTGTTTTCATTGGTTGTGTAGGTGTCATGCGTATACCTTATGACATCTGTGTACATGTTTAATCTTGGAAATGTTAATATAATTTTAATGATTATTAAAAACTGGGTTTTATTAGTGTATTTTAATTGTATAGTAAATATAACGAATGCTTGGAGTAAATTATTTCATCTGCAGATATTTGCCTCTTACATCTTTTAACACATTGACTGCCAACCACAAGTTAACTTTGACTCGGTGTCATAATAAAAATTGCCAACCACAAGTTATCTTGTGCTTGGCATTTTGTGATGCATTCTCATCTGCAGGCGCCAACAACAAGTTTTTTTGCAGTGACACTTTTAGTGTGAAAGCAATGTTAAGACTTCAGCTGAAACTATAAATCAACGCATAATATATTATAAAGTTGATGTTTGAAGCTGGATTTCATATTTGATGTCTGGAAGTCAATATGTTAAGTATGGTAATGGATATATTAGCCATTTTACCTATAAGGAAACATTTGGCATTCATTGACTGTGCAGCCAGGGTTAAATAGTAGCACTGGGCTCTTCAGCTTAACTCAATTAAAAAACCTGTAGTTATAAGTGAAATTGGGTAGACAGAATTTTGGAAGCTGTTGATGGTTGTTCTAGCACAAAATCATAAATCATCGTGACCGAAGGTTTGAACATATTAATGTTGTTCAAATGATAGATCATGACAGATTAGGCACTCTATCCCAGGAACTGTAACTAAGTTTTGCTCAACATAATTGCAGTATAAACCACCTAGGGGCTCAAACACAAATATGCCTGAGCAGGTATCTATGACAGGGATTGGCTACCTGTCCCAGCAGTCAAATCTTCTTGGAAAATGAAAGTATCTGGCCATTATTATATTGTATAAGTGTCTATCACTCTGAGTTAGGAATATTTTCTTACATGAGTGTCAAGCAATGTTTAATTTAAGAAAGTGGTCATGCTTGAAATTGAGTAGATGGCCATTATGTAAAATGCAGAGTCTGAGAACAAATTATAAAAGAAAACAAATATTCAAGGGGTGAACGTATTTACAAAAAGGTTTCGTACAAAAACCTGAAAATATTTAAAAAAAAAAAAACAAACAAACAAAACCTTCAGCCTTGAGGACAGCTTTGGAAGTAGCTGTCCAATCAGATCAGGTGGATCACTTTCATGTTGACCTTCACATTCACAATGGTAGCTTTTAACTTGTCCATGGTATAATTAGAACCCATTGGTTGGTCTCCCTTTTTATAACAGGTGTACCAGGTTCAAATCAGAAGAGCATAGAGGCCACATATTGGGGTGGGTGTTGTGATTCTGAAAATTCTTGGCTTGTCACTTGTCTATCATGTGGGTTATGTAAGAAGAAATAGAATCCCACTGGAACACACATGACCAATGTTTTGATCTACGACTTGACTACTATTTAGAATGATGTCTATGTAGGCAGTGGTATAGATGCTGAAGCCTTATAGGAAGACGTGTGGTGGTCCCCTTCGTTCATGGCCCAATTGTGAAATTTGTGTCTATCACCGGGATTTACACAGGTATTTATTGTTCTACCTGTTCTATTGGACACTTTTAAAAAGCTGGTTATCTCTAGGTGTGGTTGGTGATGTGTGTTCTGAGCATGGTGTGCCTTTTCATTTCATGCCAGATCAGAAGATCTTATGTTAATGCTCTTGATACATCTGAAAGAGAAAAAAGAATATTAAAATTTGAGTAAACCTTCATTTAAATGGTGTAAAATAGTCATCTTACATCTTTAAATGTTATCATTTTATAAATGTTATTAGCTTAAAATAATCACCGTGGCCAATAGTGCCCTGTGGTTTTGAGCGGGGTTTGGGAAAAGTGTTTCTTAGTCGATGAGCCTGATCAACAAGCAGAGGCTCTAAAAGAGGTACCTGTGTGGTATATTTGGCTTGGAAGCCATATTGTTTCAGATGGCTGGGCTGCTTATGCTGGAATCGATGAAATCAACTATGGAATCTATTCTCATGATGTTATACATCAACAACATTTTGTGGATCCCGATGATGGCACCATCTATACTCAGAACATAGAAAATCTTTGGATGGGTATTGTTTGGAACTTCTGTGCTGTTGTTCACATCGCATTTTCATGAATTCGTGTGGCATCAGTGATACAAAAATGGTCTTGTATTTTCTGCATTTATTTGCTGTGTAGCCCACCACTGCCTGTTGTAATAAAATGTTTAATTGTAATAAACATGTATACCTTGGGCTTATTGATTTTCCACTGCTCAAAGAACAGATGTTTATTTTATGCCATTTAAGTGAAGGTGTACCAAAATTTGTTACATCACAGTGTTTTTAATTTATAGCTTGCTAAAGATGTGTTCTAAGATAATTGGTACACCCTCTCTCTGTGAAGTGTTGAAGTTAGAATACAATTTTAATTTTTTTTTTTTCTCTTTGATATTAGTTTTTTGGTACAACATTGCTATGTTCCATATTCTGTTGCCTTTTAACCAACTTTATATTCCTTCATTACAGAATTTCTTTTTCTGTTGTGTGTTTTTATTCTCAACCCAAGCTAGGTTATAAGGCCCCTAGGATGCAAGGGGTTACTGAGTGTTAAAGAAACTGAGAAAAACTACTATTAAGGAGAGAGGAGGATAAAAGAACAAGAATTAAGAAAATAGAAGATAACAATTGACATTACATGTAAATTTTTGACCGAGAAGCAAGAAACCAGATGAGTGTTCCACATGCAGTAGAAGAAACTGTTAACATAGAACTTAGTTACATCTAGCCATGTCAACTGTTAAATGATCAGACTTTGCTGCCAATCTTGTACTATGCTTAGGTACCATAGAAGAAAGTTTATCAGAACAATTACCATGAAAGTATTTATAGAAAAGGCACAGGGAAGCTATGTTTCCATGGTGGGAAAGTGACTGAAGCTGAGATACCAGGTCAGGGCCAATAACATTGCAGGTTCTTATTTGCATTTTATTAAAAATCTCTATATAGCAGGAACACCAGACCAGTTGTGGCAGCAATATTCAAAGCAAGGATGAATGGTTTACTTATAAATATGTAAGATAGATTCTGGCGGAAAAATTTGTAATCTTCTTGGGAATTTATTATCTCCCCATTAAGAGAATAGATATTTTTTTTTTTCCAATTGATTGCTACTTTTTCAAATTTATTTCTTTATAAAAATTAAATAATATCACATTGTAATTGGTTCACATATTTTTATAATCTCGGAAGTAAACATTGCTGAGGGAGTCAAAAGTGTATACAGTAATAGCAGTGTCAAGTGATTACTGTTCTTTTGGCACACCATTTTTTTTTTTTTTTTTTTTTTTTTATTGTGGGAATGAAGGTTAAACATTGCCAAAATTTTTATAGAATTCTATAATTTTAGGCCCCACTATATTAGGTACTGCCTTATTATCTGCACTGTTTGCAGTAACCATTGTTGTCATCTACTATTTTGCATTATGACAAATTGAGTTGAAACAAAAACATTTTTAGAGAATTATGTAAATGTGTCAAAGTAATATAGGTATCTCCACCAATTCACCAAAAAAGCAGCATACCGATAAAAAAATGCTACAAACTTAATGAAAACAAAGTTTTATTGTTAAAATATTTTTTTAATATTAACAGGAAAGACCAAAGTATTTTTTTGATTATTTTATTAAATTTTTTCATCCTTTCTAGCACATTTGAAATTTTTTTTTTTTTTTTTTTATATCAGCAGGGCTGCTAAAGATTAGTATTAGGAAATTTAGCATCTTTTATTGGCATTAAAACCACATTGTTTTGGAAATTCTTGCAAAAATCAATTTTTGTTTTTTTTTAAACATCTGTTCCCACCCATTATTTAATTTATGAAAACTCCTGAAATTCAGTGATGATTCTTTTATTGATTATATTAGTTAAAAGCAGAAGTCTTTGGAGAATATAAATCATCTTTTTTTTTTTCTCTAAATCAAAACATCCTGAAAATTCACCTGCTGAAAATCAGCTCCAGATTGTAACATACAAAACCCAATAAAACTAAGACACTATTGAATTAGGAAAACTTTTAATAGCTTTTATGAATGATATTATTGTTAATGACAATATTGTCCAAAGCCAAAATATTTTTCCAATTAAAAATGATTTTTTACAAGATTTTTTTTTTTTTTTTTTTTGTTCAATTTTAAATACAAAATGTGATAGTTGTTCAGTCTTTTAAAATTAAGTTTCAACCTGATGAGTTTAGGGAATGTCGTTATTAAGTAGATCTGTCTTTACAGATCATAAATTTGAAATCTTATTGCAATCTGCCACCACCCCAGTATTTTGAAAAAGAATTCAACATTGTTTTTGAGTGCACATAAAACGTTTTTTCCCCCACAAATATATGGATGGCCGTACATGACATGAATCATGAATGTCATGTGTTTAAAAGTGTTGTTTCTCTTGACAGTAATAAATTGCATAATTTTTTTGTTTTTGTTCTGTGAACACGCTGAATTTTCTGACTGATTTTAACCACCAACATTGTCGCATTTTTTTTCTTTTTTTTTTTTTTTTTTTACGTACTATTTCACTAAATATTTTAGTTTATTTTTTTTTTTTAAATATAATTAATTTATTGTTTTGCAGTGAGAGACATGCTGCAATATACTGCAATTAATTATTTTCTTTTTTTAGTTTCTATTCTTGGATGGAAACAAAACAATTAAAAAATAAGAAAAATTAACACATTAAAAAAAAAAATCTCATTTCATAAAAATGAAAGAGGTACCTATAATTATTTATGAAATTTTATGGTATTATTTTTAATTATTAATTTTTATATTATCTCAGTTGTGAAACTTTTTCATAACTGAGATATAAAAATTAAAAATGAATAAAAAATATCAGTAAAATTTCATAAGAGATGTATGTAAAAAAAAAAAAAAAATTTAAGTTCCTCTCTTATTAAATTTATTCAGTCTCAGTTATGAAATTTTGAATTTATTTTATTGCTAGTATTTTAAATTTTACTTTTCTAGAAATCATCTTCAAAAATGGAAGGCTAAAATACCTGAAAAAAAATCAATAAAATATTAGATTGCTGAAAGTATCTGTTAATTTTTTAAAATTACTATGTACTTAAATAAGTTAGTTCACTTAAAAATTGTAAAAAAATCACCTGTTCTTCTGTCTGATAATTTCCTCTAATCTGTCAATACATCGATGTAACTGTCAGTTAACACTTCCAAAATAAGTCACCGCAGATAAGACATGGTTTTTCATTTTAATGATATACCGCTGACACAAGAAAAACAAGATTTTTAATCAAAATTTTGAATGTTCTAAAAAGGATAAAAAAATTTAATAAAAATAAAAAAAAATACTTTAGCCTCTCCTCTTAATAATAACAAACATTTGGACGATAAAGTTTTTTCATCAAGTTTGGGGCTTTTTTTTCATTATGGTATGCTCTTTTTTGGTGAATTAGTGGAGAGACCTAAAATAATCTGTTTAAGATTTCATTAAAACTGTACCAATTTATTTAAACTAGTGTAAAAATAGTAAGTTTGATTAGATTATTATTATTATTAATACAAAAATTATACAAATGTTCCTCTTATACTATAGTCAGCTCTATGTAGCTATATGTCTAAAGTAATTAATTCAGGTGGACTTAGCATAATGACAAAGAATTTTAGAAAATAATATTTTGTTGAAAATGTTTATCCAGAAATTTTAAAGATGTAAGAGAACTATGCCAACTTCCTTTTTTCTCTGTAGGATTGGTGTTTTTTTGTTTTTTTTTGTTTTTTTAAAAAACAAAAAACAAGTTGTAATTTCAGCTTGCTTCATTATGTGTGTGTGTGTGTGTGTGTGAAAAGTATCAATGAGAATCTGATGGAATGGTAAATATAAGACAATTTGGAAACATCTCTTTTGAAATGATTCAGTGATTAACTGGCATCATCAGAAAATGAATAACTAATATAAATTTTGGTGAAATAATTTCTTTTTCATTTTTTTCATCTCAATTTATTGCTGAAATATATCAAAATAGAAATTTCCCAAACTGCCTTATATGAAATGATCTTTTGAAATCCATGCCATGAGCCAGATAACATTTGACTAGATTTGCTAGTTCATTTAGTAGTCAGAAGTATACCAGCTGAGACTGATAACAAAACAGTTGTCTGGTGTCTGATCATTAATTATAATTATGTTAATTGAACAGGAATATTTATGAATGTAGAATTGTAATGAGAGGGAATATTGGGGTCATGAGAAATCTATTCTACTCTAATTGCAATAATACAGTTTACTGTTTGGCATTGACAATATAATAAACCCTCTTTGTCATAGAGACACACATTACATGATATATGTGTGTGTGTTAGGAAAATTAATGACAAAGTGGGAAAAAATGTTTCATCCTTTAGAACTTCATTGGACTAAAGTAATATTTTGTTGGCATAAATATATATGTATATGAAGGGGAGGGGGTATATAAAAACATGTTTATTATAATTATGCTTAGATTGGGAATGCTAATCTTGATGATGAAAGTTTTAAATTTATTCATTTATTTATTTTTTATTTTTATTTATTTATTTATTTATTTATTTAGATGTGTCTGGATATATAGTCTTGCCAATTTCATTTAGTTTCTTTATACTTTTGTTTATGTTCTTATTACTTATGCTAAGTATCCCACATTGTCAGAATAGAAGGTCTGCCAATAAAAGTAAAATTTAAAACCTGGACACAGATTTACATTTTCGGCGTTTCCTATCTATGGATAATTATAACCAACATTTGTGTTTTAATATCCCCCCCCCACATATATATATATATATATATATATATATATATATATATATATATATATATAATGATCATTATTATTATTAGAGATTATAATAAAAACATTTGATTGTATTCTCTGAACACAACAAAAAATTGAAACATGAAAGCTTTTGTTTTGCGATTTCAATGTTTTTTTCTTATAATCTCTTGTGTATATATATATAAAATTAATATATATATATATTTATATTCCACTTTTTAAAAGTAAATGCTATTACATTTTTAAAATCTGTCCTTTCTCTCAATTGTAATATATTAATTATTATATTATATATATATATATATATATATTCCAATAAAATTTTAAAAAAGAAATCGCAACACAAAAAGTGTTGTTTAATAATAACTTTGTTTCAATACTTTGGTTGTACTTCTTCAGGCGAATACAATCAAATGTTTTTATCATAATCTCTAATAATGATATATATAATGTAATGTGTATAATAAAAAAAGTTCTCAATAACGAGGTACAAAGACTAGCCTTTAGAGCTATTAATAAATATATAGGTAATAAAATCTTTAGGAGCTGGATCTTTTATGTGCCATGTCCCTTCAGGACGTGGGCGATTATGGCTCTCCATTTCCTCTTGTCCCTTGTAGCTCTCAATAAGCTTCTGCCATCTGCTTGCTTAAGCCTGTTAAGTATGTCATGCGTTGCTTTCCCTCTATCTGCTCTGTATCAGATTTTCCAAAAAAAATGATATTTATAAAAAAAAATAACTACAACTTGTAAATCCTTACATAATCCATATCCCCTATGTTTACAAGAAAAATTGCATATTATAAAGTTTCCTAACAAAAAAAAACCTGTTAAATCAAAGAAATGAATTAAGTGTTGTGCCATCATTGTCTACCTTTTTACCTTAAAATATAGTTAAAAAAGATTTTTCAAAATTATATATTGTATAGCCATTATTTTATTAGTATATAATGGTCAACCCAATGTTTATCTGATTAACAACCTATATGTTTCCATATTTTTAATTATACTTATAGACTCCTTTACGAAGCTTTTTGAGTATATTAAAAAAGAAAAAAAATTTTTAATTATTTATTTATTTTTTTTTTTTTAAATCTGTTTCTGATAAATTTATGTCTACTTCATTTGTCAGTGAAAATGTCCCTGCAATTGTTGAATGACATGTTTAAGCATCAGTTTTCTTGACATGTATAAATAAACCACCCACCTCCACCCTCTGACCTTATTTTTATATTTTAGCATAGACATACCCATAAGTATATTTTTTAATTCTGCTCTTATGCCCTCTTTTAACTTACAAAAAAAAGGTAAAGATTTGTTTTTAAATTTCCCCAATAAATCATTTTTATCACAAGTTTTTGTGTAGCAATGTAAAATGTTTTTATTGTAATTTATTATAATAAAAATATTATAATAATCTTTTGTTCCGCATTGCATTGAGTTTTTTTTTTAAATATATGCTACAAACTGGATTTTTAATCTGTTCTTTCTCTCATTTGTGCATGTGTGTGTGTGTGTGTGTATATATATATATATATATAAAATGTGCATTATACCTGTGCATTGATGGATCTGCTATGGAACTAATGAAACTGGATCATCAGAATCTCTAATCCTGAAGGGGCTTTGAAGCAATTATTTTTTTAATGTATGAATTTTTCAATAAAATCTGTGGAGAATTTTTAATAGTGCCTGTTATTAAAATAAGGTTATTTAAGTAATAAAATCACAATCGAATGGATTGAAGTATTTGGTACTGACCTTAGAATTTAACTTGCATTTGTTTTTTTATATCCTCTCTGGTAAAATGTAATTATTTTCTGAACACTTTAATATTAAAAATATTTACAGCTTCTCTACTCCTGGCCCAACCAAATTGGGATTCAAAAATAAATTCTGATGATTAGTCATTTGCTTGAGAAGTGAGTCAGGCTGAGAACTTTTCAGCATTTCCTTGTATATATTTCTGATTTATTTTTAGATTTCTGTTATTAAATTTTCTGCTGTGTCTATTTTCAGGAGATGAATTGGAATGGCATGTTGCAAGGCTCCTTATTTAAGAGGCCAAAGGCCAATGTAATTGTGACTATAGTTGGCCATGATGAAATGGATGAAACACCTTTGAAACCAAAATCTATTGCCAAATATCCTGTTCATAATGTAAGTATTATGTAACTGCATCATATAAAACAGAGAAGATACCTACATAAAGAACAATTAAGACTAGAATATTTCTTAGTGTGCATATAAGTGTTTATGTGTCTTTCTTTGGAATGTGAACAAAGAAAAATTGTTTTATTGTGTAGGCTTCACTTAATAATATATATTAAAAAAAAAATGTTATGTGTGGGAAGAATTAAGTATGTGACTATAAACCGAGGAAAAAATATTTTTATATTGACTGCGTTACATATTAAACATTTTTTTTATTTTCTGGCCCTTGGGATATAATTGGATCTGATAAACTATTACTAATGTTAAGGTATAAACAGAATTTAACATACTAAAATGTTGTGTCTATCTCTCCACTCACTCATTCATTCATTCATTCACTCACTCACACACACACACACACACACACACACACAAGAGATGCTGAAAAGTTCTTGGCCTGGGCAACTTGAATAAAAATTAAGCAAATATCAAATTTTTAATTTAACTTTATGGGTTTCTTAGACGGGCCAAGAACTTTATATATATATATATATATATATATATATATATATATAAAATAAAGGGTAAAGAACCTGATAAAATGGAAAAGTTATGTGTGACTTTATGGGCATGAAGGAGAGAGGGCACTGAGAATTTTAAATTAAAAATTTAAAAAAAAATTCTTTTTTGGGTATATAGTCTAACCGATTTCATTTAGTTTCTTTTCGTTCATCTTTCCATCACTCTTGTTATTAAATATCCCCCATTGTGATAATAGAAGATCTGCCAAGAAAGGTAAAATGTTATAAGAACCTGGATGCAAATTAAACAGTGGATGATCTAGAAACATTGGCCCTTTCTTAACTGATCTTTTTGATACCATGTTAGATATTTAATAACAAAAGTGATGAAAGCCTGAACAAAAAGAAACTACATGAAATCAGCTTGACTATATACCCAGAACATATATTAAAAAAAAAAAAAAAATTATTTCTCAGCGTCCACTTTCTTTTGTGCATACATATAGTCATATCAATGTAAACACCACTTTAGCCCGATGTGGATGAAATGTGTCATTTGAAAACCTTTTCCACATTGTCATAATTTTTTTTCATAAAATCGTTTGTGATATATAAAAATTTATATAATTCCCCCCCCACCACACATCTCTTTTTATATATATATATATATATATATATGAAGAAATATAGTCTTAAGGTGTGCTATATTTATGGGATAAAGTGCTCAATATCAGAGATAGAGCATGTGTAAATATAAAAGTGAACATTGAAGTCAAAACTTAGAGGCAACAGGCTGTTTCATGCTAGACGCAATCATCAGGCCTGATGATTGTGTCTTTGCATGAAACAGCTTGTCGCCTTTGAGTGTTGACTTCAATGTTCACTTTATATATATATATATATATATATATATATATATATATATATATATATATATATATATATATATAACTATAACTGGCATTTAGTAACTTACATTTGAAAAACTAATAATCCATACTATAAAAGAGGAGCTGGTTCTCTGTCTTTCATGCATCATGTGGGATTTTACATGCCTGGATGTAGTGCATATGTGGGTTTTTTTTTTTTTTTTTTTTTTTTGTGAGTGACTTAATGTTCTTGTACTATTTTAATGTATACACAAGCACATGCATGCACTGTTTGACTTGGTTCAAAATAAGACATTTAAATAATACATTCCTCTCCTACTTTGTCTGGACAACCCATACCTTGGCTTGAGGAATAAATGAAAAAAGTTGAAGACAAAATTCTTTTTTTTTAAATCATAAGAATCAGATAATTATAAGATTAATTTTTAGGTGTGTGATTGAATTAAAAAATAAACACAAATATACATATTCAATTCAAATGAAATTATAATGGACATTTGTATTGTGAAAAATTAGTGGAAGACAGGTATTCCATTATATTGTCGTTGCCATGTATCTGCTCATTTTAAATTTTCTAGGATCTTTATGACAATCCTTAAATACAATAAGATAAGCTATATATATATATATATATATATATAGTTGGATTGGTGTGAGTTTGTGACCCAGGTTTTCATGCTATTTGCGCTTGTCAGACAATTTGATGATCGCACACCAAAATAACTAAATATGTTAGCTCTATCACTGATATTGAGCACTTTTTAATAAGTACCACACACACACTATATATATATATATATATATATATTTATAATTTGAACAGTCCACGTGTGCTTCATATAGTCTATGAAATTGAATAGATAGCTAATAAAACAAAGGCAAACAAAAGAGTACCGATGTGATCAGCATGAAAAACATTTATTATTAACCACCCGACAGAAATGAAGCGTGGAAATTAAGGTTCCAAGTTTTCAGGCATGCCCGTGTCCTTCATCAGTGGATGCGAGAAATAGACAGAGAGACAGGGGAGACTTACCATCAGTTGTTCTTGAGGCTGGTGAGAATCCTGGTGTAGATGGTATTATTAGTAAAAATCTGATCTCTGTCTGATTACTTGCTGTGCAAAAGTTTTTTTTTGGGAAAATAAACTTAGATTCAAAAATTGGAATTGTATGAATGTGTTGGGCCAGTTGTCTTTATTGTTGTGGGTCATAGGGGAGTGAGATATTGAGCATAGAGGAAAAGGGTTATAGGGATTTAGGGTGGGGAAGATGTTAGTGCTGAGAGATTTGGCAGTGTAGGATAAGAGTGTGTGTGTGGGGGGGAAAGGCAATAAAAATGAAAGATAAGAGAGGAAAGGAATAGCAAAAAAAAAAAGATAAAGAATTATTTTGGAAAATCATTATCAGAAAATGGGTGCCGAAAAAATAAACTAAAATAAAAAATGTACTAATAATCATGATAATATAAAAAAATGGCGGGAGGGGAAACGCATACAAAATTAAATGCGTTGTGTACATGAGTGTACCTAACAGTGTGTAAATATATACTAGCTACTAACAATAGGAACAATAACTAGTTTTTTTGTGAGTGGTAAGGAAGAGTATGTCTGATCTTGTTTATGCAAGTTCCCTTAAGTTATTTTCGTATTGTCTTCTTTTGTTTGCCTTTGTTTTATTTGCCAACTAATCTATCCATATATATATATATATATATATATATATATATATATATATATAAAAAAGGCTTAAACATTAATATTTCTACCTGCATTCTATCCTCTTGGAATTTTTTATACAATATATATATATATATATATATATATATATATATATATATATATATATATATATATATATATATATATATATATTTTGTGTGTATGCATATGTATGTATATATTTTTGCATATGTATGTGTATATTTATATATATATATATATATATATATATATATGTGTTTTTTTTTTTTTTTTTTTTGTGCAACAATTGAGGGGCAGTATGCAAAAGACCCCATTCACGTCCACACACAAAAAGCTGACTACAAAGCAATCTTTCCCTCTCTCTTTGCATGAATTGGTGAGGGAGGGTATGGTGAATTTCAAAGGGAACCACTGCCTAGGGCAACACAGTTCACAGTAAGAACTAAATTGTATCGAATCTTGACACTTAGAATTTTGATATTTAACAAAACCAGAGTAGAAGGATGGACATTATTGTGCTTTGGGAACTTTTGCAGTAAAAAAAAAAAAAAGTTTAAATATGTAACATTTATGAGGATAAAATACAGATATCTTTCCTGAGGTATTTATGAATTTTTATGCTGTTCAATTATTAATGTTAACAACAAACTATTTTAAATTACAAAATTGTACATGGATTAAACAAAAATTACTAACAATATAATACATATTACTTATATATAATTTTTTTTTTTTTTTTTGCTAATTTTGATGGCATGGGTACCTTTTTTAAACATAAATCATTTTAGGACCTTTTTTTCTTTTTTCTTTTTTTTTTTTTTTTATTTGGATGATATTGAAACCTTTAACCAATAATTTTGTCTAATTTACTGACCTTGTTTGATTTTAGGACGTTCCATTTGTTGATATTGAACAAGTGACCAATAATTTTCAGCGGACCCTTTTTGGTTCTACTCCTCTTATGGTAGAGCTTCTTGCTGATAATACAGTAAGTTATTTTATTTATTTTTAAGACCCTTGTATGAACAAAGAGTTTATTTAGTAAATACGATTTATAAAAACTTTTAACATTCTGCCTTATTTATCCGTATTATGTCTAATGTATTCGTTTCAAGGACCCTTAATTGTAGTAAACTCACTGCTTAGTTCAGTCAAGGTTGTGTTGTCATAGCAGGATATGTTAACACAACTGAAATTCAAACACACTCTTGTTCAGCAAACAAGTGTCAGCTGAAATCTCTTAATTTAGATCTGTATGATCATTGAAGTTAAGTAACTTTGAACCAGGTTAGTATCTAGCTGGATGACTGCTTGCCGATACCAGGTGCTGTAAGTTTAGATATGTGGGTGGTATAATGGATAATGGCTCTGAATTTTTAATCGGAGAACTGAATTCCAGTTCCTGTTGTGTTCATTATATTCATTTATATGAAAGTACCTCCTTGGTAAAAGTATGAATCCACCTCTTCTTACTCAGCTGTGGGTTAATTAGTAAAACAGGTCACTAAATCATTATCATCTAAAAAAATAAAATAATAAATAAATTCTTACAGTCTAAAAATATTTTCTGGCTTTAAATAATCTGCTAAACATAAAAAACGATCACTTGAAAGTTGGCAGAAAAAATATAATTTTCTTTTGTTTCTTAAGGCAAAATTAGTTCTTATATTTAGATCCTTATATTTTTTCACATTTTACAGATAACAGATTCAAATATTTAAATTTAAGTAATTTTTTTTTATTCAGATTTAGTTCACAACCTTAAAAAGAAGCCCTTAAGTTTTGTTTGTTTTATTTTTTTTTTTTATGTGTGGGTGTATGCTCCATTTGTTAAAAGCCGACTCCTATTGGGAAGAAGTTTGATTATTTATTTTTCTATTTTAAGAAATTAGTTGCTAATGTAATCTATAATTTTAATTCAAAATTTAGCATCATTCCAGCTTTGTTCGTAAAAACCTAACCAGTGATTCCAAATTCCTGTTTTATTTTTGACAGGACAGTCTTAATTTTGAGCCCTGGTTGCTACAGTTGACTAAATTATTACATTAGCAAAGTGACAACAAATACTTTGGGTTTTAGTTATTTTTCATTACTGAAAAAAATTGAATTTTTAAGTACATTAATATATGTACAAAAAGTGTCTTAATTTTAAATCTGGATCTGATTGCTTCTTCCATAATTTTGAAGCTTTTGGTCTGTTCTTGAGCATTTACACCTCCCACTCTCTCACCATAAAGTCTTACAATCGTTTTAATGACAAAATTTTCTTATCTCCATTTCTTGTTTTCTTTGGAATTTTTTTTTTTTTTTATATCAATTCACCCCAAGCAAGGTCTTAATGTCACTAAGATACATGGCACTACTGGTAATGAAATATAGGATTTTTAGAACAAACCAGAAACAAGGGATAAACCTCTACTCCTGTTCCAAAGACCTGGGAGGAGTGTGAAGTGGATGATAGCAAACCTATCTACTATTAGGAGAAAAAAATACTAAATAAAATTAGAGTTTAGGCAGAGACGTTAGAAGTATAGAGTTGAAGTAGACTTTAGAAGTAACCAGAAACCCATTCCTAAACCGGAAACAAGAGATAAACCTCTACTCCTGTTCCAAAGACCTGGGAGGAGTGTGAACTGGATGATAGCAAACCTATCTACTCCTATTATTACTTGATATCTACTCCCATTGGCATAATGTTGCATGAAATTTGACCAATAATTTATGCTGTTTGAAGGAAATATTTTACCTATTATTTCTGTAAACATTTGCTATTGATTGGCAACTCATTTCTTTTGTATTTGAATATGGCATTAATTTCTCTTCATTTCAGAATATAGATGTCAGGTCAGAGCATGAAATTTTTAAGAAGCTTCCATCCACAAGGCAAAAACTGAATGAGCTTCTACTTAAAGATAATTCTGTACTTAACCATTTTGACATTGGCACCATGAATGTCAGTCACTCTGCCGATGTTGCTCTCCTGGAAGAATTGCAGATGATCCGAAACATTATGGATAAAGTAAGTGGACATTAAAAAAAAAAAAAATTAAAATTGTTTATTAAATCTTAATTTTGTATTCAGTATGAAATTTTAGTGTTTGTTTCTTTTTTTTTTTTTTGTTTTTTTTTTTTCTAAAAGTAGAAAAATTGAACCATAAACCTTATGGCATCATTCTTTTCCTCTTGACAAGAAACAAAATAATTCATATATCAAGATTTATTTTGGCTTTTAGAAAGTGGGAGAAGTGGGGGAAAGTTATTATATACAGAAAAAATAAAAGTTTTAAAAAAGAAAGAAAAAAAAATCTATAATAGAATTTGTTCATATTTATTAATTTCTGCTATTTTCATGACGTTCGAGAAAATTTAGCTTTTAGCCATAACTCCTAAAAAGCACGTCTTTAAAATGACAGTGTTCATTTGTTGTTCTCTTAGGTTTTTTTTTGTCTCTGACTACGAAACATCATTAAGGAAAAGCCAAATGATGTCCATTGGCTACAGACTAGTAAAGTTGTATAACTAACTTAATCATTATTTTATCATTATGTGCTCTCCCCTCACCAACTTGTCCATTTATTTTTTTATTTCAGTTTATTTTTTTTTTTTTCCATTTGCTTTAAAAAAATTGTCTTCCTCTAATTACATTAGTGTTGCTTGCGGATGTATCGTTAACTAATCATTTAGAGATAGATAAACAAAGGCTGCTGTAAATGAGGGAATGTCTTCGGTGAGTTGTTAATTGGAATTGGGACAAACGGTAGTCGTTCCATTGAAATTGCAAATTAGAACAGAAAGAACAAAGAAAAACTACTTTGACAATATGAAAACAATAATTAAGACGGGAGGCAACTCTTCAATTTATAAATCAGAGTTTCTTCCCCTTGTAATACCCAAGCTCCGCTTTTGTAATTGTCTTGAAATTTTAAGTCCTCTTCTATTTTATTTTTTTCAAAATAATAGAAAGAAAAAAAAGGAAACAATTACGAGAGTAGTGAAAACTGTGATGGAAATCTATCCCAAAATGTGTACACATTTTTCTTTTAAATAAATATTAAAAGAATATCTAACTTGAAATCTTAATTCAATTAGTAGTTTTTGTATAATTTTCATGTTTTGTCATCTTTGCTTTGTTGTTGCCATGCACCAAAGCTAATGTGCATGACTTTACATTATGGAAGTCATAAAAAATTGTATTTTCTTGCTTAAAAGACCCAAATAGCTGGTTTTTTATTATTATTTCCTTCACAAAACGAATCTCTAACCCATGAACTTAACATCTAGATTGCTAATGGTTATAAAAAATTTTTGTCTAATCCTGGGGGATAACAAAATAGTTTTAAAATGCTTCACGTGTGAGTTGTTTTTTTTTTTTTTTTTAATCATTTCGCCCTAAGCAAGGCCATAAAGCCACTAAAATGCAAGGAGTTATTGAGTTTGAAAGAGAAAAAGAAAAAAAAAATAATTAAGAAGCAAGAACAATAAAAAAAAAAAAATGGAATTAAGAAGACTAAAAATATCAATTGACATTGCATTCAAATTTGTGAAAATCAAAGTTGGCTAGAAAGAAGACAGTTCAAGAAGCAAGAAGTGCAATACAAGAAACTGTTAGCATAGAACTTAGGCTTACATCTAGCCATTTCAAATGTAAAATAATGAGACCTTGGCGCCAATCTAGTAGTGTACTGAAATTGTAAAGTACAGATACCATAGAGGAAAGTTCATCAGAATGATTACCATGAGAGTATTCATAGAAAAAAGCATAAGTTACGTTATGTTGGTGGGAAAGTGTCTGAAGCCAAGATGCCAGGTAGGGACAAATAACATGGCTGATTCTTATTTGGATTTTATCAAGAATCTCTAAATATATAACAGGAAGACCAGGTCAGATCTAGCATCAATATTCAACCAAGAATGAATGGTAGGCTTAAAAAATGGCAGATTGTGGTGAGAAAAATTGTCTCACATGACACAGTAAACCAATTTCTCTAGTTGTAGACTTATTTCAAACTTTTGATCTGAATCTTTCCTGCTAAAACTGAAAAATTCTGACAATTTAAACTAACTTTGATTATTTAGGAAAAAGGTTGATAAGCTGATGCGAAAACTTGAACCCCAAACAAACACCAAATTGAGTTTCTAGTAATAAAAAAAAATGAAAATGCAATTTCATCTTTCTCTCTCTCTTCTTTTTTTTTTCTTTTTTCTTTCTCATTTTTTAGATGCCTCTCTTTTTTTATTTAAGCAAATATCATTAATTCTCTAGTTTTGATTGTATGATGAATTTTGTGAGAATAAATGCAGATATTATATTAAACAGTATATTGATGTCCTGATTGAAACATAAAATCCCATCTATATGGACAACCAAATTTCTCAAATTCCTATCTTACAAATTTATCATTACTGCAATAACAAGACATTTTTCAAAAACTAGAAAAATTCTGTGGATGTTGATTTGAAACTTGTAATTTATTCATAATCAATTGAACAAATCCTCTGGGAGAAAAGTAAACTGTTTATTGTTAAAACTTCAAATACAAAAGTATTTAAAAAGATGTATGAATTCGGATTTCTAAGCAATTTTTTTTTTTTTTTTTTTTTTTTTTTTAACTTTAGATCATAAAATTTGTACCGGATTCTAGATAGTGAAAATCTATTCCTTTTAAAGACAATGCTTTTATGCTTGCTTATAACAGTTCAAAAGTTGTATGGGTACAGTAATTTAGGTTGCCGGAAAAAGTGGTGAGCCAAGTTAGAATTCTAGGCTAGTCTCTTGTGTTCACTTTTAGAAAGGCATGAATTTATCTCCTCCTCCTCCTCCAGCTATAAGTTAAGTAGCACGGTAGACTTGGACTCTCTAGACTTCAAGCGTAACCAATGTAAGAGAAGGAAAACTGTGGAGAAGGCAACAGAAAAACCTATCTTTCCCAGAAAAGAATGACAATTCACAGATAAAAACACTGAATCTGTTCAGTGGTGTTAAAATAAAAAATCAGCTTGACAATCTGAAGAAGCTTTATAATTTTATTCAAAGTGATTTTTTAAATGCAAACCTATCATAAATTTTCCAGGTTATAGGCCAAAAAAAAAAAAAAATGAAATTAAGTAAATTGGCATTTTTTTTTTTTTCTTGTTTTGTTAGTGTAACATTTCTTGGAGACATTTCAACCAAAATGGATTTACAAAATTTTAAGAAACTACTTCAGTAGTAGATCTGTTTTTTTTTTAATTTAATTTTTCATCTTATTTGATTTACAAAGAAAGACTTTTAAAATATCCAAATTATGTAATAACATTTTAACAAATGCTTTTTATCTCTTAATTGCTTTTTTAGTTTTGTTAGGCTAAATGTTTAAGAGCCTAATCGAAATACCCAGGCAAAATTTACTTTTCTGCCAAAATTAACAGAAAAGAAAAAATGTAATAACCATTTATTTTGGTCTAGCTCATATATAGTGGGGATCCTGATATAAATTCAGATGTTTGGTCATTTGTATATCTTTCAAGAAGTGGGTTGGGCCAAGAACTCTTTAACACTACTCAAAACACACACATGCTTTTTTAGTTGATTTTTTTTTTATGGATACTTTTTTAGTTGATTTTTTTTTTTTTATGGATACTTTTTTTTAGTGGATTTTTTTTTTTTATGGATACTTTTTTAGTGGATTTTTATTTTTATGGATACCATTTCTTACTATTAAAAACATTCTATTTAGTGGGTTCACATGTTTGATTATCCTGAATAAGAACAAGGACTACTTTGAACTAAATAAGCAGAGACAGTTGACTCAACATTTCACCAAGCTGCCACACATGTATGGTCTCCCTGAAATTGTTATTCCACAGGGACCTATAATCAGCTGCAGGAATTCAGCATGCCACACTGAAAAAATTCAAATGGATATAGTCAACTCGCTAAGAGGGAAGTCCTCATCCTATGTTAAAAAACACTTAGCGAAACTGATTTAAGGGGCTACCATTTATAACAACTGGTAAGTTTGGATGTGGTAATATTGTTTGTCAGAATTCCTATAGGTGATGTCCTGACAGTGGTTTGAAACTAATTGGAATCAAACCCCTCCCTAACATTCCAATAAATAATCTGATGGAGATATTTTGTGTACAGACAACATTATTCCAACTTGAGTTTGACATATACCAACAGGAGGAAGGCTTGGCTATGGTCTCACTTTTGTCACCTATAATGGCAAACATATACATGGAATATTATTTATCATCTCTCAGTTGCGTCTCTGTCCTTGGGCAGAGTGCGTTCAGGGGCTTCTCTGTCTGAGGACAGAGAGGCAACTGAGGAAAATTATACTGAAGAGATGCCCAGCCCTGGGGAACAGCTGCCCGAGGCCATGCCCTCCCATTGCACAAGAGGGAGGGATCGGTGCTTGCACTGAGGCCAGCGCAACTAATGGTTACGGGGGCTGAGGGGAATTTTTGTCCCTGCCCGAGTGTATGCGCTCGGGTCCCCACATTAATCTGACCTTGTGTCACATTTCATTCTCGTGGGAGAATGAGTAAACACCGTATGCATGGAATATTTTGAGGAAATGGCTTTAGAAATGGCACCACTAAAGCTAACAGTATGGCTGAGATAATACTCTGGTCTCACAAGGAAGTGTCACAAATATTGCTGGGGTATGTGAACTCAGTAAGACCTTTGATCCAGTTCACAATAGGAGGAGGAAATAATAATCACCTAGCATTCCTGGATGTACTAAAAACTTGCAGGGAGAATGGATTCAAAACATCTGTATACAACAAGCCAACCTGTACTGGACCATAATTTCAGTTCTCCCCAATGTATACAGTGTGAAGAAAAGGATCATGAAGTGGTGACACAGATCAACAAGAAATGATCAAATGTAACCCGGCAAACATGAAATCAGGTGGGGACAGAAGGGGACGAGGAGGATGACCAGAAAATTGTCACAGTCTGTCCACCTTACATCAAGGGCTTTTTATCAAAAAAGATTCAGAAGATCTGCAGGCCATACAACATCAGGACAATATTCAAAAGCAGTTCCACACTATGGAGAAATCTCTGCTGAGTTAAGCCTAACATGGGGAGAATATGTACTTGATTCCTTGCAGTTGTGGCAGAGAATATAATAGTGAAACAAGCCACCCCCTAAAAGTAAAAGTGGAGGAACATCAAAAAGCCATAGTGAGAGGTGAGACAAGGAAATCAGGCATTGGCTGATTATGTATCAAAGGAAAGGAGTCGTCATCGATGAAATGAAAATACTGGACAAGGAAAAACACTGTAGTTAGACATTTGAAAAAAATCAGTGCTTATGATGACCTTAGTAGGCTTAGCATAGAAATAAATACAATATGAGAGCTGTTAATAAAGAAAGACAAATGTTAGAAAGTCTTAAACTGCAGCAGTAATCAAAACATGTTCAGCAACAGCCAGGTTAAGTTTAAGGCTCTAAGCCTAGTGGACAAAAAGCATTGGGTGCCCTGGGTATAACGATAAACTACATCCATGTCCTGGGAAAGATGATAAACTATGTCCGACAGGAAGGCCTCTAATCAGGAGGTTTTGAGTAGTGTGGAACCACCTCTTAATTGGTGGTGTTCCCAGGTCCACTCTGACCTTTTAGGCTCCCAGCTATGGGCAAATAGTTAATGCACAAACTGGGGTCAAAGCACTGTGAAAGTGTAAAAAATAGGTTTTAATACCGCAATACTTTGTAAAAAAAAAAAAAAAAAATATTACAAAAATATTACCAATTATACATTTTTGTAAAAAAAAAAAAAATATTACCAAAATATTACCAATTATACATTTTTGAAAAAAAAAAAAAAAAAAACTACACATTTAAAAAAAAAAAATTACGAGAAATACTTTTTTTAAGGAAAAAAATATTACCAGAAATAGATTTTTGAAGTAAAAAAAATATTACCAGGAATAAAAATTTTGTCGGCATTAAATAACCCATTGAGGTTGATGCCATAAAACAAAATAAACCAAACCAAAAGCATTGGTTTGTGAATTTGGTGACATAGTTCAATCCTTGTATGCGGCTGTGTATACTTGCACTCGGTGAAAATAAGCGGACAATAACTGTATGGTACTAAATAAAATAGAACTAGACAATATCCCTAGAAGAGCAGTGGAACAAGAACAGTCTACCTCCATAGATTAAATAACAGGCTCAGTTTGGAATTCCCTGTAGGTTACCCAGATTGATATACACCAGAGGAAGGTCAGAGGGTACAACAGGCAAAACCTTGTGATAACAACAACAACAAAGATTAGGACAATATTCTGAATATAAATAGTGTAAATAATAACTCATCATCCCAGAAATTTAGACAAAAATTCTATGTTTATTGCTCTTTTTTGATTTGATCCTTTGATTGTCTTGTCAAAACAGTTGACAATAACCTGTATTTTTATTCCTCATTAGTTAACAATTTTTTCTTTTCTTTTTCTTGCAGCTGAAATCTAATCCTGGTTATCTCAAGACAAAGACACCTGACTTCTATTCCTTTACGATAAGTGGCCTTAAAGATGTGGCCCAACAACATGGAAGTCAGTCTTCTCAAGTTGCTTCTGCTACTAAACTACTGAATGAATTTATTGACAAGGTAAGATGTAATTTCTCTTGAATTTCTGAATGGTTCTGAATAAAATCAGGAAAGAAAGAAATGATTCTGTTTAAAGAATGCTGGGGACAACATGCACTTGAGGAAGGCCAGAGAACATACTGGCCAAAAGATAGTAACTGAAGTTATAAAAATGAAGATAACAGTCTAAATAAATCACAGAATAATGGCAATACTCGGAATGAAAACTTTGATTTAATTTTTGTTAGTATTTATTTCCATTTTAGTTGCCATTTATCACAACTTTACTCTTATTGTCAGTTTACAGTTGTGCGTCGACAGCACATGATTCGAAATAAATGAAAATCTCACATGAACTTGAGTCTCATGCTTATCCTTTATTCCCAATATATATATATATATATATATATATATATATGGGAGGCATGGTGAGCTAATGGATAGTGACTTGGATTGAGGAACTGGAGAGCCAAGTTCGAATTCTAGTCGAATCCAGTGTCACTTGTGTGCTAATAGCTTTGGATGGCAATTAGTCTAGGAGGAGGACGACTCTGAATTCAAAATCTGCAGAGGGTTGTTTGGGAACCTTGTGGCACAGAGTGCACCGGGTCTCTTTATTCGGCCCTTCAAAAAATGTGGATGGTTCTGCACAAAACCTTCACAACTCATATGTGCTGGTGTCCGGCTGTCGGTTCCTAGGAACTGAGCTGCTTCACCCTCATACATTGAATACGATGGGAGAGCCTGCTATATATATATATATATATATATATATATATATATATATATATATATAAAATATATATATATATATATATATATAATATATATATATATATATATATTATATATATATATATATATATATATATATATATAAAAGAATTTTTGTAACCCTATGTGGTTGTCATAAATCATTGAAGTTTTGTTCAAATGTAATGGAAAATATATTTGTTTTAGTTTTTGAAAAAGTTCAGACCCAAACTGAAAATTCAATTTTACCATATATGCAATAAGCGTAAAAATTCAAAATATTTCAGAAGATTTATTTTTTAATATGCTAATGATGCAATTGGATAGTACTTGCCTATTTTTAACACATCTAACAGTTTATAGCTATAGTATAACATACAAACTTACTAATAAACAAAGACAAGTTCTTGAAGGTTCCAGAAAGTCATAGTACTACTATACTTGTATATGATTTTAGAAATTTCATGTTAGGGGTGGGGTGACATTTTTATTTTTTATTTTTTTTTAAATAGGCTGAATTAAATCCTTCTTCATTAGTTTTGAACAGAAGTTCATCAAATTTTGATACAGGAAATCAATTATTTTACAAAAAGTCATAACCCTAATATATATATATATATATATATATATATATATATACACACACACACATGTATGCCAACTTGGAACATTTTCTGTGCTTGAGGGATATGTATGTGTGTGGGTTTATTTAATTAATTTTTTTTATCTAATGAAGTGGAAGAAATAAAACTGCATATTTTAGATGCTTCAAATAATTAGAGATGAATTTATTTATTGAATTAGGCTTGGTTTTAATGAAGAAAGATAAAATAATTAAAATTTATCCCTGCAATTAAGATCTAATGAGCAACGATTGCTAAAGACCTGGCTACTTGCTTTAAATTTTCTAAAATTAACTTTTCGTGTTCTTGTTCATTTAACACTTCTTTTTATGTAATTCTTTACATGATGCTTATTTAAATATCTCTTTTTTTTTTTTTAATCAAGTAACTTCTTTGATTCTTATAAAATTCCTTGTATTCTTATTAGTCATTATTTGTTGAATATTATTGTCTTCTTGCAAATATTAAAGTTTGTCACTTCTTTTTGTTTTGATATGTACAACATTATTGTATGCTTTACATTTGTGTGTGAGGTGGGGGTGAGGTTCCCAGTATCAATTTTTTTTGCAGTGTTAGGGAAATCTTAGAAGTGTCATGTAAGTTTAATCAGCTTTTTAGTGTTTGAGCCATCAGTCAAATCTCTCTCTCTCACTCGTTCTTGTAACGGCATTCACCCGAGGTGGGTTGAGCCAGCTCCAGTATTGGAGTTTCATGGGAATTTGGAATTCACAAGCGGTCCCCAACCTGCATGTATAGCACATGAGATTTGGTTATAGTGGTGAAGGTTTCACACAGGACCATCCACACTTTTTGAAGGGCCGATTACAGAGATCTGGTGCACTATGTGTCACAAGGTCCCCAAACAACCCCCCGCAGGTTTTGAATTCAGAGTTTTCCTTCTCCTAGACCAGTTGCCATCCAAGGCTATAAAACCCAGTCTGTCCTGCTATTTACCCATAGCTGGGGGGAGAAGAGGATTCACATCTTTCCCAAGGGTATTAGCACGTAAGTGAATGTAATGGATTCAACTGGAATTCGAACTCGGCTCTCCAATTCCTCAATCCAAGCTGCTATCCATTACTCCACTATGCCTCCACTCAGTCAAATGTAGCACTTTGTTTAGATGAAACACTATGTGCAAGCAAATATTAACATTTCTTTTCATTTTAGAGGGTGCTGAAAAGTTCTTGACTGACACCTTTCAAAATCAGTTTTCTAATGCTTGATCATTGAAATACTGATTTTGAGAAGTGGGCTGGGCCAAGAACTTTTAGCACCTTTTTCCTATTAGCATATTGATCATCTTTGTGTGAGGAAAAAGGAGATTGTGATACTCAACCGGCTTTAAATTCAGAGTTGCTCTTCGACTAGTTTCCAACCAAGGCTAGATAATTCAGTCTGCCATGATATTTAACCCATAGCTGGGAGGGTAGAAGAGACGGATTTCTGCCACCTTCAAAAGTATTTAGGCAAAAGTGAATGCAGTGAACTTAACCAGAATTTGAATTTTGCACACTGATTCCCTGTACTCAACCCATCTTGAACATAGCCTGCTAGATTATCAGTTAAACAAACATTTTGCCATGTTGGGAGAAGGCGGGGGAGGGGGAAAAAAAAGAGTAATTCTTAAAAGTGTTCAACTATCAAATTGTAATTTCTGTCCAAATTTCTTGGATGAGGAATTATTATCCGTATTATTTATAGTTCTTATTTTCTGGTTATGATTACGACATTTCAGTCCTATGGTCACATCATGTTAAGACATTGGTTCCCATACAATAACCAAAGTTAAGCAACATCAAGTCTGGTCAGTACCTAGACGGTTGACCACTTGGACATACCAGGTACTGTAAGCTTCCATGTGCAGGTGGTGTAATGGATAATTACTTGGAATTGTTAATCTGAGAGCAGAGTTCCAATTACAGTTGGGTTTGTTATATTCATTTACATGCAAATACCATTGGGGAAGGTATGAATCCACCTCTTCTTCCTCCAGCTATGGGTTAATTAGTAAGACTTATATCGCTAAATCATTATTATTAAAAAAAAAATATTCTTACAATCTGAAAATATTTTCAGGCTTTAAATAACCTGCAATGAGTTAAGCTGTAGAAAATGAATTGGTCAATAAAGAAAAAAAAAAAAAAAAAGTCATTTCAGCTATTGTATTTTTTGGCCCTTTTCAGGTGTTTATTGATCTGGGTAATCTTCAGGGAATTTGAAACTAAACACTTTATTCAGTCTACGGGGCTTTTCATTTTGCTGGCTTTGTCTTGGAGCATTTTCTCTTGGTTAAGTGATCTGTTATTATTGCTAGTCATGCTTCCACTGAGCCTGAGTCTGTACTTCCCAGCTTAAGGATTGAACTCACAATTACTTCTTTTGTACTGCTCAATTATTGCTACTCCTGTTTCCACTGAGTTTGTCTGTACAATCTGGCCTAGGGATGGATTTCTAATATTATTATGTCGACATATGCAATTAGTACTTCATAAGTATAGTAAATTTTGCAAGTACACATTTTTAGGTTTGGTTTGAAATCTATTTAAGTGTATATTAATAGTCTTATGGGACCTGGAAATTAACAACTGAAGTGATTGCTTTGTATCATCTTGTATAATCATTAAACCTTGTGGATATTACTTCCAGATTAACTAAAAGCAGTGACAAAAATTTTCACCTGTCAATAACAGGTTGTCATTATTTGCAGAGGTAAAAGGAAATGGAATGTGTGGGAAGAATTAATTTCAACACAGATGTTTTCTTGTACAGGGTGCAGCAAAAATAACTCCCACATGGTTAGACATTAGCTAGACGAAGGCACCATTGCCAGTTTTCTAAGATCACTAGAACTACACGAGTGCCTGTTTAAAATGTGGGAGGTATTTCTGTTTCACTCTGTATTTTTATGAAAGCTAATAAATGATTAACAAAAGAAGAAAATATATTTGTGTGTACACAAATGGAAGAAAAGACATTAAACTTAACTGTTAGGAAATATGTGTCTGTGATATGCACAGTTCAGTCTCTTGGGAGAAAGATATTGTGCCCAGCATGGACAAGCCCCGTGTTGGCATTGCTACCTATCATGTGCTAGATTGAAAAGGAACAACAAGAAACATGTGCTTGTCCTTTTACAATACTTAAACAGTGCAACCTAACATCGTCTTGGCAATCCAAGTGGGGGTAAACCCCATTATTTAACCTTCAAGTGTGTGATCTTGAAGAATTTATACAATTGCACCCCGCTCCCCCCAATAAATATCTGTTTTTTTGTTTTTATCATTGTCTTCTGGTTTGGTAAGAAGAGTAATTTGTAACACTGTGCATTTGGAGAAGAGATTTTTCATTTGTTGTTCACTTCAATTCCTTTTCTGCTCTAGGGTTAGAACCATTACATTATAAGTGTTTTGATTATTTCATTCTGACAACATGAGATAAATTGCTTGAGATGGAATAGAGGGAATAAGAAAAGAGACAGACAGAATTAACTGCTGCTTTCTGCGCTCTACAAGCAACGATTATCAAATTTTCAAAAAATATCATATGCATTTCTTTCATGTTTTGTACATTCCCCATTTTTTCTTTTTTACTTTTAAAATTTTTTTTTTTTTTTTTTTTTCATATAAATTGTTCGATAGAAAAAAAAGATAAATTAACTGTCAATTCTTCTTTTTCCTTCCATTTTAATTTTTATTATAAAAAAATTAATTGCATTTCTATACCTTCATTGTAGGTAAGTAAGTATAGATCAATTCCACTTAAACTACCATATTAAATTTTAGAGTGCTTCCTTGACTAAATTTCTGTAGCTTTTAAATGCAGGATGATAATAATGTAAAAAAGGCAAAAAACCTAATAATATTGCTGGTGGTGATTTGATTCTGTATCCATTTTTTTTTTTTTTTTTTTTTTTTTTTTTTTTTTAAGTTTATTTTGCATCATTCCAAAAGTGTAAAGAAGAAAAAAAAAAATGAAAACTTAGGCAAGGTTCCTTTTTGTATAAACTTGTAGCATTTTCATTGATTTCAATTAAAAGCTATTGTTGTCTGGCCCAGATGAGTTCTTGAAGCTAGGATTGCCAAGTTCTTGGAATTACATAAAATTACTCTCTATGGTGTAAGAGTATTGTTGAAAATTAGAAAAAATTGAAACAGCTTCAATGAAGAAAAAAGAAAACGATGGCAGTTCATTTTTCAGATAATGATCAACATTCTTTGTAAGGTGAATCAGTACGCAGATTTGCATACATGTTGAAACAAGGATAAAAAAAATTTTCCTTTTTTTTTTTTTTAAATGGCAATTTACTAAGTGTAACTTAAATGTGGCACAAGGCTGAAATAATGGAGCACCTAGTGAAGATCAAACTCAGTTGTAATTGATCTAGGGTAATTGATCTTGCTAACCATTACACTACACTGAAGTGTCCTTTGATTTACTAAGTGTAACTTAGATGTGGCACAAGGCCGAAAGTATGGAGCACCATGTTGAAGTGCCCCATTTTTATCAGGAAAATGAACTCTACTTGAACCCTTGACTTCATTGCTAACTTAGGTTCCATATAGATAGCTGATCACGCTAGATAACACGCTCTCTTTCAAAAACTGTAACTAAGGTCAGCTCAGTGTAGTTCGGGTATAAAGCATAGGTGGGCTCTGTGGGCGTTAAACATAAATGTGCCTGAGCAGGATGCCAGTCTACTAGCTGCCCTAGTAGACTCAAATCCTCAAATTTGAGTGGCTCTGCTATTTATTACTTATTATATTGATAGCTTACCGTTTAAAGGATTCAGTTTTTGAACTCAAATTCCATGAAACTCACATTGTAGAATTCTTTTATGTGCCATGTACCTTCAAGATGTGAATGCTCATGGCTATCCACAACTCCCTATCTTTTGTAGTTCTTAACAATGTTGGTCTTTTTTCTGTCATCTATTTACACAAGCTTTTTATGTAGATTACTCACTGTTTCCCTGCTTCCATTCCTTTGGCCTTCAGTATGTCCTGGAAGTGTCAAATTTTCCAATATTTGGAGTGGTCTTTCTGTGAATTTTGAAAATATATGAACCAAAGCCATTATATTTGTTTCAATGTCTTTTATAATAAATTTAAAATAATCTAAAAGGGTCGGGTGAAGTATACTACTTTGAATTTTTAAAAACAAATCATTTTTCTTTTTTTTTTTTTCCAAGTATACAGTTTCAACTTTAACACCACTGAAAAAGCTCATCTATACAACTTCCAGGCCTACCTGTATATATATATATATATATATATATATATATATATATAAGAAATGGACAAAGTCCGACAATTTATTTATTAAAGACATTTTTATGTTTAACGTTCTTTTTTATAGATACAAGTATTTAAGTAAATGCTCTGTTTATAATAAACAGTATTAAATAACATTTACCGGCCTGAATGTCCGAGAAATTTTCATAGAAAATATTCGTCCTTTGACAGGATTCAACCTGCATCCTATAATGGAACCGTCATTTACGCTGACGTGCCTTACCGACCAGCCACAAAGGAGCGTTCGGTAGACAAGGTTGAATTTACTGCTTATAAACTTCAATCTTCCATGAATCTCATACATTCATAACTGCTCTGGCGTATCAAATGTAAACAAATGACGTCATATATTAAGAAATGGACAAAGTCCGACAATTTATTTATTAAAGACATTTTTATGTTTAACGTTCTTTTTTATAGATACAAGTATTTAAGTAAATTTCACAGCAGTTATGAATGTACGAGATTCATGGAAGATTGAAATTTATAAGCAGTAAATTCGACCTTGTCTACCAAACGCTCCTTTGTGGCTGGTCAGTAAGGCACGTCAGCGTAAATGACGGTTCCGTATAGGATGCAGGTTCGAATCCTGTCAAAGGACGAATATTTTCTATGAAAATTTCTCGGACATTCAGGCCGGTAAATGTTATTTAATACTGTTTATTATAAACAGAGCATTTACTTAAATACTTGTATCTATAAAAAAGAACGTTAAACATAAAAATGTCTTATATATATATATATATATATATATATATATATATATATAATATATGAATGGCTTTGATATGGACTTAAATTTTAAGCCTAAAGTTCTGAGCACTTTATTTTATTCCTTCCTTCTTCACTCAGTTTAAAATTTCTTTTGTATATTTTATAGGGTGCTGAATGTATTTATTTTTAACTGAATTGTAATCTATAAAAACAGTACTGTGTGAGATGCACATAATGCCATGGTTTCTGTTATCATCTCTAATCGGGATCTCCATAAGAGATAATAGCATAGAGTTTAGAGAGAACAAGAGCCAGTTCAGGAACACATTTCCTTATGACAATTGCAGGGATACTATCAAGTCCTGTACTGACTCTCAGTAACCTCTTGCATTTTAGTAATGTTGTTGCCTGGCTTAGGATGAAATGATTAAAAAAAAAAATACTTTTAATATAATTTTGAAAATATTTGTGATATAATTAGTGGTAGGATTCAACCAATTTGCTAAAATGAAAATTACACAAGTTAGAGGAATCAGTTCTTGTTGTAAAATTTAGTTTTTCCCCTCTTATCTCATCCAAACCAAATCTGCCATTTTCTGATATTAAAGTTAGCATAATGAGCTGTCTAACCTTTTTTTATTTTATTTATTTATTTATTTATTTTTTTTTAAAAAGCTGTAAAAATTTCTAAATATTTTTAGTATTTCTTTTTAATTTTATTTACATTTTTGTATAACAAAATATTTGAAGCATGACAATTATTTTTTGTATTAACAGATTAAAAAAAAAAAGGAAAGCAGACCTTTGACTTCTATTATATTGGTTATATTTGTTTATTAGATGAGCTAATTTGTATAATGGATATGTTATACATTATGCTACTAAGATGCAAGGGGTTACTGAGAGTGAAAGAGAATTAATAGTAAGGAGAAAGGACAATAAAATAACAGGATTCAGGAAGATAGGGATTGACAAAGCACTGAAATCTTTGAAGGTTGTCTGTGTCAAGGAAGGAAGGAAGAAACGGTAAGAGATTTCCACAGGCGAGTTACTATACTGTTGTATGTTTATTCTCAATCCTTTCATATTCCATTGGTAAAGAGGGAGTTCCACTCAGATAGCCCTCCCCCTTTCTCCCCATAACTGTTACATTGTGGAAGAGATTCCCAAGAGGATGCTTCCTTGATCTATAGAAGCATAACCTTTTCAATTCTAGGGTCAACCACTATCTATCCTACATATACTCATAATATGCACTTCTTACTTTCTCCCTTTATGCTGCCATTACATCCTTATTCAGTAATCCTCTACCTTGAGGGACTCTTAGGCCTTGTATTGGATTAATAGTAGCACAAAACAAAAGGTATTAAAACTTGTAAATATATAAAATTATTCTTGCCTATTAAAAAAATAATTAGCGTATTTTCTGTAGGGGCAGTGTATTTTTTTTTCCTCAATTCTTTGCAAACAAATCAATGTATAATTAATGAATTTCCTTATAACTGAAACATTTTTTGAAACTTTGAATAGTAACATATCGTTTGTACATTCATATCTCTCTGCTGATTTTCCCTTCTAATCTCTCTACCTCTCTTTCTCTCTCTGGTGCTAATCCCCTCTCATTTGTCTCTCTCATTTCTGCTGATAGTTCCCTCCCATCTTATAGCCTCTTGCTCTCTCTACTGATAGTTCCCTCTCATCTTATAGCTTCTCTCTCTCTCCCTCTGCTGATAGTTCCCTCCCATCTTATAGCCCCACTCTCTCTCCCTCTGCTGATAGTTCCCTCCCATCTTATAGCCCCCCCTCTCTCCCTCTGCTGATAGTTCCTCCCATCTTATAGCCCCCCTCTCTCCCTCTGCTGATAGTTCCTCCCATCTTATAGCCCCCCCCTCTCTCCCTCTGCTGATAGTTCCCTCCCATCTTATAGCCCCCTCTCTCTCCCTCTGCTGATAGTTCCCTCCCATCTTATAGCCTCTCTCTCTCTCTGCTGATAGTTACCTTCCATCTTATAGCTTCTCTCTCTCTCTCTCTCTCTGCTGATAGTTCCCTCCCATTTTATAGCCTCTCTCTCTTTTTCTCTGCTGATAGTCTCCCTCCTATTACTCTCTCTCTTTCCCTCTCTGGTGGTTTTTCCCCTCCCTCTCTCGGCCTCCCTCCCTCTTTCTCTCTCATAATAGTCAAATCCCATCTGTCTTTCTCTGGTGCTAGAGTCATATTTGTTTCTAGTGGTAGCTTCATCCTACCTAACCATTCATCTTTCTCTAGTGGCAAATGCCTCCTCCAACTTATCTCTATTTCTTATGTTAATCCAACCTCACATCTCTCTTTCTGGTGTTAGTCTTATTCCATCTCACTTCACATCTCTCTCTCTCTACATTTTTTCCTTCTTTTCATTGTTTTTTTTTTCTCTTGGTTTTTGACCACCATTGCCTTTTTCTTTTTATTTGGACTCTTTACTTTTTCCTATCCTGCATCCTGGGTCTGACAATAAACTACATCCATGTCCTGAGTAAGACAATAAACTACATCCAGCAGCAAGGCCTCTGATCAGGAGGTTTTCTTAATTGCTGGTGTTCCCAGGTCCACTCTGACTCTGGGTGGTAGCACCTGTTAAGGTCTCAGCTATGGGCAAACAGTTAACCCCCAAACTCTGGTCAAAACACTATGAAAGTGTAAAAATAGGTTTTAATACCAGAAATACTTTTTAAAAAAAAATTATTACCAGCAATACATTTAAAAAAAAAAAAAAAAATTAGCAGCAATACATTTTTGAAAAAAAAAAACAAAACATTACCAGCTATACATTTTTGAAAAAAAATATTACCAGTGAAGGAAAATTATTACCAGAAATAGATTTTTTTGAAGGAAAAAATATTACTAAAAATAGATTTTTAGAAAAAAATATTACCAACAATAAAAATTTGTCGGCATTAAATAACCCATTGAGGCTGATATGCCGTAAACCAAACCAAAATTTTCCCTATCCTGATTGATTTCTCACCCCCTTGTGTCTCTATAGTTTCCCTCCCTTCATCCATTTCTCCCTCTTCCCTCTATAGTTTCACTTTCTTTGTTTATTTCTCCCCCTCCCTCTTGTCTCTCCACTTTTCCCTTTCCTCATCCATTTCTCTCCCCACACTCATGTCTATCTACTTTTCCTTTTTCTTATTCATTTCACCCCTCCGTCTTATTTCTCTCTTTTCCCCTTCCTCATTCATTTCTGCCCCTCTCTCTTATCTTTCTTTTCCCATTCCTCGTCCATTTCTGCCCCTCTCTCTTCTCTCTTTTCCTCTTCCTCGTCCATTTCTGCCCCTCTCTCTTCTCTCTTTTCCCCTTCCTCGTCCATTTCTGCCCCTCTCTCTTCTCTCTTTTCCCCTTCCTCGTCCATTTCTGCCCCACTCTCTTATTCCTCTTTTCCCCTTCCTCGTCCATTTCTGCCCCACTCTCTTATTCCTCTTTTCCCCTTCCTCGTCCATTTCTGCCCCACTCTCTTATTCCTCTTTTCCCCTTCCTCGTCCATTTCTGCCCCACTCTCTTATTCCTCTTTTCCCCTTCCTCGTTCATTTCTGCCCCTCTCTCTTATCTCTCTTTTCCCCTTCCTCATCCATTTCTCCTCCCATTCTTTCTCTCTAATAATTCTGCTGTTGGAAGAACAGTCGTTTCTTGCTCAACATAAGTGTCCATATTTACAAACTGAATTTTGCAAATAGTGCTAGATTTTCACCACCTCCATTTTTTTTTTTTTTATTCTTTTTCTGTTCTGTTTGCCTGTATACCTACTCATTTACTTTTTGCCTCTTGAAGGCGGCTTGCTATCTCATTGTCAGTAGATGGTCACTAGATGGATTGCTTTATTATGCTCTATCATTTGCAGAGTGGCATAAGCATGCATCTATTTCTCTCCATCTTGTTATTTATTAGGCTTAAATAAATGTTGTACCCATCGTTCTGGCTTATTTATTGTGAAAGAACAAACTCTGGCCTTGCCGCCTTTTCTTGAACTGATGAACTCAACAGAGTTTCAAAATAATCCACTGTTTTTCTATCTGGGCTTCTCATTTGATTTATATTATTGTTGAATTAATGAATCACAATGCGGTTTGTATGTAACCAATAATGGAACAACACTGGGGAGGGGTAGCCCTGTTGAAGTGTTTCCAAAATGAAGTATTGTTCAAATAGAGCATAAGAGAAATGCATGAATAATTTGTCAGGGTGTGTGTTTCACAATGTTGCTTGTGAATAGAATGGAGTAGTGAGTGCATGTTAATGAGCTTCACCACCCAGGCGTTATCAGTCCTCTCCTGTTTCACAAATACAGCTATTCATAGGCATCTATGAAATAGTTTAGCACAAAATTGCTGGTTTATTTAAACAAAAAAAAAAAAATTATCTTTTATAAATCTACTTACGGCTAAATTTTGTCTGTGTCCTCCACTTTACATTAGTAGAACAAAACACCCAAACACCTACCACTAATGTAAAGGATCTCTTATCAGTCTCTTATATATATATATATATATATAACTCATAAATGGCCTTTACAGTATAAATAGTAATGTTTCATTTGTATAACAAATTTTAAAGGCACAGTGTAATAAATATTTCATCAGTGATTTTTTATTATTTAAGTTTTAAAAATTGCCATGTACAGGAGGAACATCAACCTACAAATTTAATCCATTCCAGGAGTGAATTCATAACTTGGAATTTCATATGTCAAAACAATTTTCCCCCATTTAAAATAACAGAAATTAATTTGTTCCAAGCCCGAAAAATATTGATATAAAAATCATATTTTATGCAAAATTACTTTTAAAGATTATACACAAATAATCTAAATAAATATATCAGTGACTCCTTTCCAGGCTTTATCAATGAGATTTAAGCAATTTAGGATATTGAAGTAAACCTTTCAAAATTCTCTTAGGGTCAGGTTTGTATTTTCAGTCACTTCAAAACACCTCTGAAACAAGACAGCTTTCTCAGAGCTCGCAGCCTCTACATGTCTCACTACACTGTGGATGCCAGTTCTCATTTTAAATTTTTCAAAGCATCCTCAACTTACCTTAAATGCATTTTCATCTTCAGAAGATGTGTTGGGTATTTTTAAGATAAGATCCATTGTACTGTGCATTTGCCTTTTTACACATGAAATATCTTCAGACGCAGAATCACCTTGTAGCTGCCTCTCATTCATCCACACCAACAACAGCTTCTCAATGTCTTCTAGGGCTTTTAGACAATACTTTGTAATTATGCTAACTCTCTTGGCTACATCAAGTTTTTTATTTCCATCTTGTTCTTTAGGATAGTGCAAATTGTTGATGCTGAATGTCCGTATAGATTGGTAAAGTCAGAAACATAGGTACCGTCTTCGTGCTTCTGAATGATCTCCTTCTTCATTTGCACAGATATTTTTCCCTCTTCTTGGTAGCAACCAGCTTCAGTGACATCATGGACTAGAAAAATTATCAAAATATTTCCCACTAAAATTTATTGTACATGTACAGTAATATTTACAGTAACACATTAAACTGTACAGTAACTGTATGGAAAAATGTAAAGGAACAAACGGCAGTAATGAAAGGTACCGTACAAATCAACCTGAACTGGATGCATAGCTTATTTTTCTGTGTAGTTTATATGCTCTACCTGTATTTTATACATTTTATTTTACTCTAATTAAACTTTATAATTTTTTTTTTACATCTTTCTTTCTACTCTACTGTATTGATATCAATTTAAAATTCAATTATTATACACTGTATATTAGACTAAAACACACTTTACATTACATAGTGATTTAAACAAAATGAACTCAGCTTTGTCACATTTTACCTACTTTTAACTCAATAAATTTTAATTAAATTTACATGTTACTGTACAATAATGTACATGTACTGTATTCATTACTGTACATAAATATTTGCACATTATTAATTTTTTTTTACACTAATATAATCACAAATATGCATGCACTACAAATGTTTATTCTACGAGGTAACAAAGAAGACCGAGTGGGATGATGCAGTGCTTGTAGCATCATACTACATCTAGTGTGATGGAACTGTATAGAAATATGTACTATACAGTAATACAGTAATCTATATAAAATATATTATAATATACACTGTATATAAAACAAAAATATAAGAATAAAAAAATACAGTATAAAATCTGCAAATATTTAGTAGATAACAGTACAGTACAAAAATACAGTATAAAAAGTATTGTAATATTGTATAATACTACCGTATTATTATATATAAAATATATAATAATATATAAAACATAAAAATGCAAAAATACAGTATATTTAGATAAGATTAAAAAGTATTTACAGTACATTTATATCAAATATCTAGTTTGAAATGCAGTGGCAGGAAGCTCATTCTTGTAAATCGAAATGAATTTTCTGACAAATTTTTGTAAGTGGAAGTGTTCATAAGTCAAAGTTCCACTGGATAAGCAATATTTCTGTCCATTTTTTTTTAATTTATCATGTTTGTATAGAAAGAATTTATATCTGCCTTGTCAAAATTCAGTCATATGTTAGAAATGCCAGTGTTCATAATAAGCTGTGGAGTAAGAGTCTAATTTGTTAGACAAGTATGTTGAGTTCAATCCTAGGTAGGAGTCAGCATAATTAACAAGTAAGTTCATTATTTATTTTGCCTCACACTGCAATTTGTTTGAAAACCAAAACATAAATCTAAAAACTAAAGTCATGTTCTTAAATATTCTTGTCAGGTCAAGATTCTCACATTGATGTCATGCATGATGTCAAACTCATTCAGAAATATTAAAACTATCTGCTGTATAAAATTGCTTTCTCAGGTCAATGGTGCGAAATGTATTTAAGTGAATGAAATGTTTGTCTTAGAACCATTCTTCTCCAAACCTTTGTGTCTGGCATGACAGAATCACAAAGAAAGAACTAATGAATAATAGAAACCACGTCATTTGAAGACTTTCAACATAACTAAAATGGATATCGCAAATAATTTCCAATTTTCTTATGTAGTCACTAAATGACAGTCATTTTTTTCACTGCTTTTATCACTATTTATAAATTGTCTTGAATCCTTATTTAGTCCATGCAGGGAAAACATTCTTGGAAGATATTTTGATTGTTAGTAAAGAAGTATAAAAAAACAGACCTTTGGAAAATAACATTTTAATAATATCTATATTTTTTGTTTTTCATTGGTTTTGATCTTTTTTTCAATGTCACTTTAAGCTTTTATTTATATATATATATATATATATATATATGCACGGTACTTATTGGAAAGCGCTCAATATCAGTGAGAGAGCTAACATATTTAGTTGGATTGATGTGAGTTTGTGACTGATATATGCAACCATATATAAATCCCAAATTAAAAATTAATCAGTTTGTCTGACAATTGCAAATAGCATGAAACCCAGGGTCACATTCACATCAATCCAACAAAATTATATATATATATATATATATATATATATAGTGTGTGTGTGTAAAATGAAATTTAGGTTATTAACTTGTGTATTCTCATATTTGAATATTTTTCTTTTCTTTTTTTTCTTTGGTACATATTAAAGATTTCAAAATTGTCATATGAAAATTTTTTCTGATGATGCTCGGTATGCTATATATTAAATTGATATATCTGGAAATACGCACATAAATACTGAACTTGGATATTGAACCTAGACAAAAAAAAAGTAATGTTAAGTGTAATTTTTTACTTTGAATAATCTCAGAGCAAATTCTTAAGAGAATGCATTATTGCCTGTTCAGTGAATTGATGAAAAGTTATGATTAAGGACATACGCTGGTCATGTGCTATGAGTAAATTACTCGGTATTGGCCGTTGGTTGACCTTTGCCAACAAATTCCTATATGGAGGATATTTTTCAAACAAGAAAAGAAATTTTGTTAATATTCAGATGATTATCCCTGGCAGAAAAATTCTACAAAAATTCTGTCTTCTAGTCTGTACAGGATGGGTCAGCAGAAATAACTGTCACATAATCGTCAGATATTAGTGGTAATAGTGTATTCATCTAGCTAATGTCTTACCATTATGGGAAGTAATTCTACTGCATTCTGTATATAAGAAAAACAAATTAAATAGATTTTTATTTATTTATTTATTTTTTTTTGAAATATTTAATACAGACATGCGCACACTCCTCACTATCAAGATGCAAGATAACAGTAATAAAGGTAGAATTTCTGCAGTTTTTTTTTGTACATGAATTGTTATTGTATTCCACAGCAAATGGACAAGGCATTGTGACTCATATTCTATACTCAGGTTGATATCAAAATAGAATTATACCTAAAATGATGATTTATACATATAATTTAGTGATTTTTTTTTTTTCTTTTCTTAAATAACCTTTGATAAGTTTGTGTCGAATGTAGACACTGTTGTTTTCATTTTCCCTAGATAGCACAAGTGTCGTATAAACCAACAAATGCATCTGGATTTGCTATGATGAAATATTTTGAAAATTGGAGATCTTGGGCTAATTTTTTGAAATGGAGGAAAAAAAAAAAGTTGTAAGATATGAAATGGGACAATCAAATCTATTTTTGTTTAAATTCTGAAACTAAGGTGTAATAGATAGCAGCTTGGATTGAGGAATTGGAGAGCCGAGTTCGAATTCCAGTCAAATCCATTACATTCGCTTACGTGCTAATACCCTTGGCAATGGTACGAATCCTCTTCTTGTCCTCCCAGCTATGAGTAAATATCAGGACAGACTGGGTTCTATTGTCTTGGATGGCAACTGGTCTACTGCAGAAAGAAATGGCAACCTACAGCAGGGAAAAAAAAATCATCCTCGTCAGTCATGTATTGAAAGCATGGCACATCACTGGCTGAAGGCATCAACAGGCTAGGAATAGTTTGTCTTTTGATAAGATATGGCATAAATGAAACCAGCCTGACCATAGTTCTGACTCCAGGGGTAGCACTTACCCACCCCACCCAACTGCATAAAAACATCAGTTTCAATCCTGACTGAAGGAACTGAGCAATTTCTCTCTCTCTCTTGTTATATATATATATATATATATATATATATATATCTCTATATATATATAGAGAGAGAGAGGCTCAGAACAAGAAATTGGAGAACCGAGTTTGCATTCTATGCAGTTAATAAAAGGATCATGGAGTATACAATGACTCTCATCCTGACTGCAGTTGGCTTTGATTGATATATATGTATATAGGGGTTGGCTCATTCTGATCTACTTGTATTTGCCCTTATAGGAAAGTAAATCGGGTTCATGCCTACCTGATGCTACCAGACTAAAATTCATTGTATATCTGAGACTGAAATTGAACTAGTAACTAGTGACTCACCCACAGTCTTGTTATTTTATTGTCACCACAGTTGTATTTTTGCTATAAAATACTGATTACCAAGTTTATCATTTTTTTTTTCTTCCAATATTTCCTCAATGTTAATTTGATGCCATTCGATTATTCTTCTGAAGCCTTTTTATTGTGGACACCAAGAAGCAACAGTCTGTTTCATGCTTGAACACAATCTTTAGGCCTGAAGATTGCATTCAAGAATGAAACTGATTGGTTTATATTTATGGTTAAAATTGCTCAATATCAAAGACAGAGCATATATAAATATGAAATAACTGTGACAATCTTTTTTTTTTTTTTTTTTCTGAATATATTCATAAGGCCTTAAACACACTTTTATATTTCATATTTACATTTGGCCTATCTCTGATATTGGCCACTTTTGCTCATAAGTATAGCATATCTTAAAACTATATTTTTATCACACACACACACATATATATATATATATATATATATATATAAAAAACAGTGACTCGACAGCTGGATATTTATTTTCTAGACATGTAAATTATTTCTCTTAAAGATCTGGATTTTGAGAGACACAGGATTTTATATATAAGATTAATAGAAATATGAAATTTGGTATGTAGCTGATTGATATTAAATTCAGTAACTCAACTGAAGAGTTTCATAGACAAACTTTATTTTGTAATTGTTCAGTCTACTCAGCAGGAGGTTTCATCTGTTTTCTCATTTTTCATTATTTTTATACTAAATTTGTAATTAATTTAGGTACTAGTTGGGATGCTCTTATTATTGGTGTTGATTTTTTTTTCTTATTTTTTCTGTGTGTGTGTAATTATATATAACAGTGACTCAACAAGTGGATATTTATCTTCTAGACATGTAAATTTGGGGTATAATTTCAATGTGAATATGCATAAAAATGTTACCACAAAATGAGAATACTTATAACATGCACATATGTTTTTGTGTGTAGAATTTTATAACTGTTAATAATTTGAACATATTTCCAAAAATTATTTATTATACTTTAATACTGAATGCTTTAAGTTAATTGGATTTTATTAGTGGTTACTCAATAATTTTTGTACTGCTCCATTTTCCAGTAATTTATCAAATTTGGGAATCCTTTCTTGGATGAGAATGTGTGTGTGTATATATATATATATATATATGTATGAAAAGATGAAGGCAACTATACTTAGTTTAGCCGGTGTTTCATCATTCAGTGGACTATCAAGGGAAAATATGATGGTTTTATTTTTCAACAAGTATATATTTTACAGTTTTTTCAAAATAAAACCATCATATTTGCCTTGATAAAGTCTGTTGAATGATGAAATGCATATATACTCCATCTGAGAGAATATATATATATATATATATATATATATGCAATCCCTCACTGATTGCACAACTTGGAGTTTCATGCACAACACAAATCGTTATCGGTGAGAGATAATATGTATATTTATTAATATATGCTTAATAGCTCTACTGCGTTACATTGACCACTGTTTTATTAACACCAGCACTATACGTGCAATATATATATAATCAAATATGTGGTGCAGTTCAATTTATATTACAATGAATCATTCATACAAAAAATAGATTAGTAAAGTTTATGATATAAAATGGTGAAATCCCTTTGCAAACAAAATTTTAAAGATGCATTAAACTACAAATCATTCAATGAATGTTATGATCCTTGTTTTTAAAAATTCTGTATAAGGTCTTTTTTTAATATGCAAGTACTTTCAACTGTACATTCAGTCATCTTCAGGCATGAAAATTTTTGTTTTTGGTAAAATTCAGATAGCATCCAAAACGAAAAAATTAAATGCGAATCGAAATAGGTTTTCTTTGAAATGTGTTATTATTAACAAATACAAACTTTTGGAGCGTGCAGTTGCAAAGCTAAGGTTGAATTTTTTGAAAATTTAAGAGTGCATTTTTTTACTAATATGGCAATTTGAGAATCATAATACAGCTTATAATTTTTAAAGACAAGGATCATAACATTCATCGAGTGATTTGCACCTTTAAAATTTTGCTTGCGAAGGGATTTCGCCATTTTATATCATTAACTTTACTAACCTACTTTTTGTATGAATGTTTCATTGTTTTATATATATATATATATATATATATATATATATATATATATATATATATATTTCATATAGCATAATTATCACTTCTAGAGAAACAGCATGAACATCGTCTGTCTTCATAGAGAAGCACAAAAATGTGTAATATATCACTTGATGATCTGCTATAACAAGCCTTTGGCTCTTTCACAATGACATACACTACTGTTAATTCTCTCCCTTCCCAAAGTTCTCTGATTGGCATATATATATATATATATATTTTTTTTTTTTTTTTTTTTTTTTTTTTCATATTATGCATGCAAAGGAATAAAATTACTGTAGTGTGTGTTCAGACTGTGGAGTCATTCATCCACCTACTCCTACCCTTACTTTCATCTTTTAACTCTTATGTACACCTGTCTGTCTCACTACCTCTATTTACCTACCGTTTCTGCCTATTCTTCACTTGGCATCATTTATCATAGATTAACCAAATCCAGATGAAATTGAATTAGGCAACCCAGTAGGCATCCATTTCCACAGTTCTGTCTTCTTGTGGCTGTGCACTGTGCTGTAAAACTTATACCCCTCCCACTTCAGCTGTCAGTAGTCTATTTACTAAAATCTGACATTTCTGCTGGCTTAATTTGTGGGTAGTTGAAAGAATACTTATGTTGAAAACAATGAAGACAGAAAATTTTTTTTAAAAAAAGTAAGAGTAATAATAATATTAATTAATTAATTAAGGAATGGACAATCTTGTTGAAATATTTTTGCAGTGATGCAAAATTTAATTAAAGTAACATATCAAAACAAGAAGAAAAAAAAATTAAGTAACAAAAAAAAAATAACATTACCATAAAGTAATAATATAGAAATACAATATGATTTGAAAAAAAAAAAAATGAAGTAAAATAAAGCAGCTAAACCCTATTTATTGTTCCTCATTCATCAGGGCTCAGTTGAGGACAAGAAAGGTGCACAGACTAAAATGGACACCAATGAGCAAATGCTATAAATATATAATCATTACAGGCTAATCACATTTTAAGTCTACCAACCACTTTTGTTTATGGAGAGATGACTGGTAGGACTTGATATAAATAGATTCTAACACCTTCAGATGAAATTCAGACTTAGTCTTTGTCAGTAGTTTTTTTCTTTTTACACAAATGTTCAGTTATTGTTAAAGCAGTTGTATTCACACACACACACACACACACACACACACACTTATGCAAATTGTCCACCTTGCCCTTGTGAATATTGGCTATTAGCTGCTGGTTGATCCTTTCTTCCAAACATTGACCCATTCTGCCTACATAGCCAGTTTCAAACTAACATTTGAATTGGCAAAGTGATATGATGGGGAGGTAGGACATCACTCTGGATTGACCTTGAAATTGGTCAGGAAAAAAAAATAATATAAGATAGGCAGACCAATAACAAACATGCATTTATAAATGAAAGAGGAAAACCTTTTATGCCCAACACATTTTGTTCCTTGATGAACTTTATCATGGCAAATTTAGAAATTTTATTTAGTGTAACCTGTATTTATACATAGCCTACCAACTACTCTTGCTCACAGAGGTAAAACTTGGTGTAAACAGATACCAACACTTTCAAACGAAATTCAGGATTAGCCTTTCTCAGTACCGAGAACACGTTTTGCTTAAAAGACCAGGCACATTGCTTCCTTTTTTTTTTTTTTTTTTTTTTAATACAAATATCCAAAGCAATTGCATTCGCATACCTATGCAAATTGTCTACTTTACGCTCGTGAATATTGTCTCTTAGTTGCTGATTGATCCTTTCTTTCAACTATTGACCTGTTCTGCCTATATAGCTAGTGTCACATAACATTTCAATTGGTAAATTACGAACTGATAGGATGAGGAGGTAGAACCTCCTTCCATATTTTTTTCTTTTCTTATTGTTTTGTAACTGTGTAAACAGTTCAGTATCTATTTCTTTTATCACTTTAATTTTTCTCTTTTATTATAAATCTGTTTACCCTTCTGTTTTTGACAAAAGTTTTACCTAAAAATTACCTAAAATGATCTTCATTCAATGCTTCTTGGATCTTTGTATGAATCCAAGGAACATAGGTGAGAAAGCACACACACACGAATTTAATTAATAATCATTTAATTCAAATCTCTTAGGTTTTTAACTTAAATTTCTTGGTTGATTATGCAAAAAGCTTATACTAATTTACATTTAAATTAAAAAAAATTTTTTTGCTAATTTCAAAAAACTTTTAAAAATGTTCTGAACCAGATACTTTTTTAATATTAATTTACAGAATTTTTTGAATGAAATACAGGGAATTAACTCCGATCTAACTTTTTCTTAGTTTAAAGTACATTCATAGCCTGTTAAATATTAAGAAATAAATCTAAGATATAAGGTATGAGTATGTTTCTCTGAATATAAGTATTTTAATTTAAATGTCTTGGTTAATTATATAAAAAGCTTATGAAAACTTTTTCACTAATTTTGAAATCTTTAAAAACGTTTTCTTTTAGTATTATTCACAAATAATTTGTTGAATGAAACATGTCAGAATTGAAAATTTGGCCCATTGACAGAAACAGAAGGGATTGTTTCAAATTCACACTTTATGACATACTGAGGTCAGTGTGTCAAAATAGGTCAACACTTTCTGCCTTTCCCCCCCACTCTCTAATAAAGATAGCAATATCTCTTGTTTTTAACCTGGAATATTTTTTCCATTTCATTTGGGATTTGTTTGTAGGTTTTGAAGATTGAGAGCTGCTGTGTGTGTGGGGGTTTTTTTTTTTTTTTAGCTCTCATGAAATAAAAATTATTACCTATGGGATTTTAAGTATTTGATATTCTTTAATTAATAATATATATGAAAACAATTTCCATACAACACCTTTATTTTCCCTTCTTTAAGCAAGACACCCATCCTCTGGATGTGTTCATCCGACTTTAAAGCATTCTCACTTATACACCTTTTGTTGTTCTATAGTATATGTGCCATACTGTACCAATATCTGGTGATAGATTTCTGCAGGTTTTACTCCCTCTGCTCAGAGAAAGTGCACTATGGCATGTTGTTCCTTAATAGACCAATCACTCATTGGAGCATCCATACGTCAGACCTCGTTGCTCCCTGCCACTTAACTGAGGGATGAAATACTGCACGCAGGTATCTACCCATCAGCCCATGCACATGTGTGGTGTTGTGCATCAGCATCTCCCCGTTGTTTTTACCACATAATTTCAAAATTGCCTTTTATTTTCTGATTTACCCTTGTGTGTATATATATATATATATATATATATATATATATATATATATATATATATATATATATATATATAGAGAAAGATTGACCTATTGGTTTCACCTAAGCGGATCGTCAGGAAAGCTTTCCCTGACGATCCGCTTAGTTGAAACTTTGGTAGGTTTGCTTTCTACTTTTGTATTGAGCACTTTTTTAGTTAGTTGTTTACTTGTATCGGTTTTTTTTTTTTTTGTGCTTTGGACCTGTATGCTGTACGATTATTTTCGACAGACGTTCATGTTCTAGCTCTTTCCTTTTAAAACCTTTTTTTTCCTTCGAAATTGATTTGATCATTAGCAAATCAAGAAACCAAAGTTTTCAAGATGATATTTATTACCTATAATTTATATATATATATATATATATATATATATATATATATACACACACACATATGGGGCTCATTTTTATGGCATTACTGTATTTGAACAGATGTCAGGAAAAAAACAAGTGGGTGATGAAAATGTTTTAAAATACTAAACAAATTTGTTTGCTGATGAGCCATTAACTTTCCGCTATTTTCTTAAGCAACATTAAGCATGGTCAGTACCTAGATGGGTGACCATTTGGGAATATCAGGTGCTTTAAGCTTGGATGTGCCAGGTGGTATAATGGATAATGGTCTGCAATAGTTAATCAGAAAGCTGAGTTTCAATTCCAGTTGGGTTTGTTATATTCTGTTACATGCAAATTCCCTAGGGAAAGGTATGACTCCACCTCTTCTCTCTCCCCGCTATGGGTTAATTAGTAAGATCTGTATTACTAAATCAATATTATCTCCAAAAAAGAATTAAAAAAAAAAAAACTTCTTACAGACAAAAAATATTTTCTGGCTTTTAAATAACCTGTGACAGGTTGATAAACTGTAGAAAACAAATCAATCAATTCTCTCTCTCTCTGTTCTCCCCCCCTTTGAAATAACTACTACTTTATTTATTGTCTTCTGTTAAGATTTAAAATTATTGTTTATTGTAGTAAAATTACTTATTGCTTTTATCAGTAAATTTCTGCCTCAATTTTACCTGAGGAATTCTGAAGATCCCCTGATTTTATTCAAGTCAAGGTGAAGAAACAATAAATTACTGTATGTGTCTTTGTTTTTTATAAAACCTCACTTGTATAGTAAATACTAAGAATAAAAAAAAAAAAAAATAGAGATCTGATTCAAGTACCCCACTTTTTTTTTTTTAAACGAGGGGAATAGTTATTTCTCAAACTAAATAAATTGGATATTACATATATTTCTATATGTGTTATAATATTTTATATGTTAATATTTTTTTTCTGTAAATTGAAATATATTTAATGAGCTTCACCTACCCAGCAGAATCAAATTGATATGGTTCTTATTCAGGTTTCTGAACACTATTCTAGAAACTTGTTTCTCTCATTCCTCAGCAATATTTTTATTGCTTTAGGATACATAAGAAAAAACTATTGTTTTTCTTAGACAGAATCTTGTGATATTTTTTCTTTTCATTAAATATTTTTTTGCTAGAAGTTTATGGTTAGAAAAACATTTTTTATTTTAGTTTTTTCATCCCCTTGTCATTTGTATTTTTATTTTTTTTTTTTTTTGGCTTGTCTAATTTTTGTTTTCTGTTTTTTGCTTCTCTCTTCCCAATGTAGTCTTCTATTTCTCTATCTCGGATTTTTTCTTCTTTTTAAAGGAGATGATAATAACAGCACTTAACTGTAAAACAATGGTTTTTATTTTTTTTTTGTTGTTTTGTTTTTTGTTTTTTTTAAAAAAAAAGAAAGAAATGTGGGCCTGGTGTGAAAGTTCTTGAAATTATCCACTCATTAACAACCCCACCATTTTTTTTCTTCTGTGGTTTTGTGGCTACAGCCGTTCTGGCCACTCTTTAATTATGTTTTCTTTTCACTCATAATAATAATCATCCAAACCAGATCTCCTCACCAGCACCCATCACTTTCTGTAGTTTTTCTTTTTTTTTTTTTTTTTTTTTTTTTTGCTGTTCCTTTTGTCCTCTGGCAATTCTCGCTCTCTTCTATAATCCCTTAGCTGTACTTGCCAGTCTTTAATATCATCTTCATAAACGATCTCCTCTTCTTGTCAATGTTTGAGATTTCTGCCGACTCTTCATTAGCAAGTGTTCTTTGTCTTTTTTTGCCGCCAAGTCCATCTTAACAAACTTGGGCCACTTTCATTAATAACAGTCGATGATTATAGGTCTTCTCTTTTTTTTTTTTTTTTTTTTTTTTTTTCTCCTTTATTTATTGGTAGGGGAGGTGTAAGTCAGTTGTTCTTCATACAGGGAGCAGGACACAGGGGAAGGCGGTATGGGTGGTGTATGTGAATTGTTCATAATTGTTAGAGTTGCATAAATCCTCAGCAAAGGATGTGGTGGGGATGCTGGGAAGCTCATTAGATAATAAAATTAAATAAAAGGATATTTTCTAATTTTGCAGACAGTTTCAAATATTCTGGTTTTTGTTGTCGATCTAAATTTGGAGCCATCTACTCTTTTCTTTATTGCAGAAAAGCAATCAATGTAATATTGCTTAATTTTCCATTGATGTGCCAGAACTCATCTCTGCAAATCAATTAGATTCACGTTTTATTTATTCCTTCTGTAGAGCTTAGGACACTGATTTCTCTTCAAGAGAAGGGCGTTGCCTGTAACTGGGTGGAGAACTCCTGTACTTGGTTGAATGTTATTTGCTTGCCTTAAGTTGTCTGAAGTTCTCTGTTAAAGTAATTTCTTTATTAGCTTCAAAATTATTTCTGTTTTATTTTGCTGTTTTTATCAAAATGTTCAGTTTTTTTAAAAATATTTTTCATTCTACAACTGCTAGCAACATGTATCCGAAAAATATATATTGTGATAAAAAAAAAAAAAAAAAATGAAATACAAAACTATTTTTTATGTTAATAATATCAATTGGTTATTGAACTTCATGTATATTACCTATTTTTTTTCTTTCTTTTTTAATATTTTGTTGTCATATGCAATGTTTTTTTAACCCTTTGCCTGTCCAGAGGATTTTCGTGTGTACTATCCAAATGTTCATGTGTGTCTTTAGGTTTGAAACTACTGCAAGGCAACTCGGGTTATTTGGCAAATAGTATGTACTTACATATAATGTTTCACATAATAAAAACCTGTGTGTCACATGTGATGCACAGAATGTACAAATCATAAGTTATTTACACTATGCTCTGTGCATCACATGTGATGCACAGGTTTTTATTATGTGAAACATATATAAGTACATACTATTTGCCAAATAAACTGAATTGCCTTGCAGTAGTTTTAAATCTGAAAAGTGTCCTGTGGTAATATATGATGCACAAAATATTAGATTAGGCCTTTCCTTAGACGTCCTGCTCAATAGTAGACTAAGCATCCTTAGTTTTAGCACTTTTCTAAAATCATGGTTTGTGTGCACCCCATATGATGCAATGACGTTGAAATCAGATGCTCTGTGCATCACATATGATACGCAGGACATGCAACGAGTTAAAGTACAGAGGAAGCAATTTATTATAAGTTTGGATAATGTTATCAGTCATTTATTATCATCAATATCAGGCAGTCCCAAAACACTTTATTTTAAATGAATTTAAAACAATAATTTCATGTAAGTTTATTTGTAAAACATTTAATGACATAATGAATGTAAAGTGTTTCAATTTTATTTCCTTTGCTGGTTATTATCTAAAAAAAAAAATGTAACCATAAAAAGCAACTTTCTCTGTACAAGTAAGTAGTCTTCAACCACACTGAAGTAAAAAAATACCTAGAGATATTATATAAATTACAAAAAATAAAGAATTATAAAAACAAAAATTATATTAATTATGTGATATAAATTATATAATTAAAAAAAAACTCTGCAAATAGAAATCAACACTGCATGATTACCAGTAATGTTTTGTGCCTGATATAATCATCAGGCCATATGTTACTCCTTAGACAAATAGGAGTAACATTGTTTATATGTACATATACTATATCCTTGATCTTGACCACTTTTATATATATATATATATATATATATATATATATATATATATATATATACACTCACGCACACATAAATAATTAAACATAACAAACATTTTATGTCAATTATTTTTACTGATCAACTTTTCCAAATTATGAATAATCAGACATGGAGGGAATTTCATCAGAAATTATCCAAAGTTCATTTCAGAAGAAATATGGTCCAAGCTTTTGACTTTAAGTGTTGTGACATGGCAAGTGTGTGTGTATGTTTTTTTTTTATTATTTTTTAATTTTTATTTATTTTTTATATATCCTTGAGGATCTGAACTCTTATAATTGTTTTTGTTGTACGAATATTTCTTCAAGAATCATGTCTGTTTTTACTATATGGTTTGACTAGTATTTTGGGGATGCTTGTGAGTAATGATCCTTATGTAGTTTATTTTTTGACAGAAAATGTCTGTTGTCTTAAATAATATTTGCTTTAAAGAACATTTGCTGCCTGAATACAATATATATATATATATATATATATATAACACATGAAGGGTTGTTGAAATGTTCGGCTCAATCTATTTTCCAAAAGTGATGGTCAGAAGTATTAGAACCAGAGAACTGTGGACAATTTTTTTGATCCAGCTTTTACAGCAACTCATACTCTGATTTAAACATCTTATCAAATTCAGTAAAACAATGTTTAAATGAAATATATCTTAAGTGTGTGTGTGTGTGTATGAAAACGCATAATTAGAAAAGAAAGTCCATCTATGCTTCTTACAGAATGTAGGCATATTAGACCATTGAAGAAAATTCCAAAAAATAAATAATATTTTTTGCATATTATTATTATTATCATTATGAGGCCAATAGAAAAAAAAATTGAAACATAATGAGATAAAATGTTAAAAATCAGACATGTCTGAATCTTTTTGTAATGGGGGGGTGGGGGAATCCAAAATAATCACGTGCATACAGTGTGTGCTTGGAAACTGAACTTTTAAAGACATTCATTAGAAAAAAAAAATCAGTATATTTTTAAAAAAAATACTTGTACACATGTTTAGCTTAGAAAAACCCTAAATTCATTAAAACTGTCCTTGGAATCTGACATTCTTTATTTCAGGCCAACTTCTGGTACAACTGAGGGCCAAAACTGGAGGCCTATTTCAAATCTTGTTGTTCCACTGAAAGCAACAGTTTTTAATTTTAGTTTGGGTTTGTGGTAGCTGGCTGTTGTAGCCAGCTTAAGAAATTCAAGGAAAAAATAAAAAGTACAGATTAAAAGCGTAATTAACTTGGTTTGAAAAATGATTTCTCTTCATCTTGGTATACTTCTTCTTTTCTGAATATATAACTTTAAAGTGTTTCGTAACTGTCACCTCCAAACCTATTAGCATTAGTGTACAAAATGTTATGCATTTTAATGTTTAATTTATTTAATGATCAAAAACCTTATTGGAACTATAAATTCTGGAACAAAAATGACAAACCAGATTAAATATGGAAGTAACTTGTGTCATTTCTAAGCAATAAAATAAATAACTATTATTACATTTAACTGTTTTGTCATGAATATACATTTTATGATTAGAGAACTACCTCAAAAAAAAAATTGGCTCTTAAAAATATGTGCTTTAGCAGAAGGATTTACTTTTCATACATCTTGTTTATCATTTTTTAAAAATAGATTAAAATTTATTGAATTGTCACACTAACATTACATAACATTCTTAAATCATTTTTCATTATTTTTGGGGTATAAAAATTTTACATTTGCTCCAGTTTAATGTTTATTTTTTAAAATTCTAAATGAAACTAAAATTCAACATCTTTTTTTCAAATACTTTTTTTTTTTTAGAAAGGAAAACACAAATTACACATAAAATTTTTTTTCATATTTTTATAACAGTATCATAGAGAAAAAATATTAAACTTATAACAATAGCATTTTTAAATAAATTTTGCAAGGAAAATTTTTCAGTAGAATTTAAAAAAAAAATTAAACATAAAACATTAAAATCATCTTGAGATTTTGTAACATTTGCAAAAAGAAAAACTAGAAAAAAAAACAGCTAAAAATAAATCTTATATTAAATACACTAAAGTTATTCCAAGCATAAAAATCAATTTCTTAAGCTGACTACAACAGTAAATTATCACAAACCCAAGCCTAAACTAAAAACCATCACTCCCTGTGGAATGATGAGATTTGAAATGGGCCTCCAGTTCTGGCCCTCAGTTGCTCTATGAGTTGGCCTGATGTAAAGAATGCCATGCCTTGGAAGCAACTGAATTCTTGAATCTAATGGTTCTCATTCATGTTGGTTGTCATGTCTACAAGTTCAATTCGACAATGCCTCACATGTGCTAGTTCAGAGGACTTTAATGGGAGCTAGAAGGTGACATGATTGAAAATTCTCAACTAGCCACTTCTGGGTCATGTGGCAAGAACAATCATGCTGGAACAAGTACGACCACCCTCTAGGTCCAACTTATTCACCCTGAAGGTAGAATGAAATGATCCTCATTGCTTAGGAATATAAGATGATATATTCATAACCATAAGTATCTCAGTGAAGTGTGAAAGATATGAATCTTATCTCCTTCTCCTAGCATTTTTTTTCTTACAATAATGGTCACTGTGTAAAAGACCCAAGAGCCACTTGAGGTAGTGTGTTGCAGAGTAAGAGATAATGCCCATAGTTTATGATATGTGTAAAAGATAATGGTTAACCATAGACTTGAACAGGTTAGGATTGTAGTTGGTCAGGGAAGTATCCTCTTGGGAGTCAGTTCCACAAAATAGGTATTCAAGAGCAATTTAGCATCTCACTAATGGGATACGAAGGAAATAAAGGTGGTTCACTACAATGTGTATGGGCATGGCAGGTCTTAACCGTGGAGCGTTAGAACTGGTGAAAAATTAAGAAATGTAATTTGTCTTAACACTTTCCATAGAAATAGTGGCAGAGCAGCAAGAGGCTTGCAGCGTATCATCTGGGGGGGGCCAATTACCTGTAAGTCTGCAGAGATGCTTTTGGACTTGATCAAGACTGGAAATTGAAGACTGGGCTGTGGTACTCCATTTTCTGCCTGATCTGGCTCTTGCAAAGATGGAGGATAGCAGGCGGGGGGGAGTCTGGTACAGGCAACCAACTATTTTTACAGCATAGAAAGTCTTGTATCCTGAAAAATGATTATTCTCAAAAATTGTTAATGTAATATTCATTTATAAATAAAAGGATTCTTACAATCCAAAATATGTTTCAGCTTTAAATAACCTAAAAAAAGTTGATAAATCATTAAAAAAAAAAAAAAAAAAGAAGAAAAAGAAATCGGTCAACTCTGTGAAACTGTGCTGAACCACATGTTATTTCTGCAGTTCACCTTTTAAGAAGCTGGCTATCCGAGTTTTTTGCTTTGTATGGCTTGTGCCATAAGACATGACATGACTTTCAATTCCTTTATCAGATTGAAAGCAAACATGTTAATTTGCTTGCACATGCCATATAACATGACATTAGGTTGTACTTTATTTATCACTCCCACCCAACTTCAGGTAGATCTTGTGACCTGTTGGTCTAGAAGCATCTCCACATAACGAGGTCTTTTGTTTGTATAAGTTTGTGAGTTTGTATCCATCATCAGCTTGCTAGGCCTGTTGCTTAGCTTATGGCACCTAGTATTATTCCCCAGTGGTCACTCATCTAATTACTGACCAGGCTCACCATTGCTTAACTTTGGTGATCGGACAAGAACTGGTGTTTCAATGTGATGTGGCTATAAGCCAAAGGGATACCTATAAGTATCCCTTTGCTATAAGTGCTTTTAGTCATAGTCTTCTTAAAAATGTTCTCAATTACTTAGCTCACACTGTCTGTGATATTATGATTATTGTGTGTGTGCACACACAACATTTTCCTATATCACGAGAAGAGTCCACTGATAACAGATATCATACTTATTTAATTCAGGAATATTGTAACATTTTAAGTTTATAAAAATCTTACTATATAATTGTTTATTTGCATATATTTTTTCTGTAATGTCAAATGGTATGGTCTTTGCTATGACAATGATGGCCTGTTTGAATGAATTATACAAAGGATCCTGTCTACAGAAAAATACTGGCAAGCAGATCATATGACATTGGTGTATGGATTTGCAAATGGCTATATGATTGGGGATTAAAAAAAAAAAAAAAAATTCAGACATTCACATGTAAGAATTTTATAAAATATGGCATAATTTTTGGAGTTGGGTAAACTCATAAATTAATATTAACTAGTCTCTGTAAAGATTGATAATGAATGTAAAATTTTACTGTTTCGGTGGTATGTTATCGGCATGCTAGGGACATGACATTTGCTGATGTGATAGAGCAGAATTTTAGAATTATGTGACTTTGAACAACTTTAGCTGTAATTTGAACTCTGATGGCTGGTTCTATTTTCATGACCATCATGCTAAACAGCAACCCAAAATCTATACACTCATTTGGCTTGTTTGCATAAGCTATATATGACCATTACACTTCTCTATTTTGGATCAGAGTGTAATCTGTTAGTTTGCTGCCCTTTCTGAGTTGGAATGAATTAAGCTAACTGAAGAACCTGCATAATAAAGGAATTTGGTGTAGTGTCAGAGACAAAGGGGTAGGAAACTTGGGGGAATGGTTGGTGGTGAGAAAGAAAAAAATCAAATCAAATAAAAGAAAACAAATATATTTAGCAAAGGAAGAGGTGGAAACAAAAAACAGGCTTGTTTGCTAGGCATGAAGTGGTAAGTGAAAGATTGAAAGGCAAATATAGAAAGACATAAAAATTATGATGGAATAAAATTCTTTTTGGAACAATAAAGTGAAAACTAAGATGAAAAGACAAGACCAAAATTACATACGTTCCTTGTTCTTTATCTTCATATGACTCGAATTGATGTTTGCATTTAAAGTAAAAAAAAAAAAAAAGTGTGGACATGCATCAAAGATTAAAAAAGATAAGGGGAACATTCAGAAGTAGTTTGAGAGATGGACAAAAGCATGAGATTATCATTCATCTTGGTTACCAGAAACAATAGAATTTTCCCAAGTCAATCTAGTTAATAATAAATATTGCTGTACTATTGAACATTAGTAGCTCTGTCAGTGCCAACCTTTTTTTTTGCTTTCCGTCATTGTGGCTGATGTTAACCTCCAGGAGAGTGATTTCTTGTGCCTTCTTTGGCTAATGTTTTTCACAAACATGAAGTGGAAAGAACCAATTTTCTTAGCAGCAAACCTAGCAATTTATTTAATATAATATTAAATAAATTGCTAGGTTTGATGCTAAGAAAATTGGTTCTGTGTTGCAATAGACAATTTTTCCTGCCAGAATCTATATTACACATTTATAACTTTACCATCCATGCATTAAATATTACTGCCACATCTGGTTTGGTGCTTCTGCTATGTATTTAGAGATTCTTGATTAAATACAAAGAATATGCAATGTTATTGATCCTGACTTGGCATCTTGGTGTCAATCACCTTTGCATTGCCATAATGTAACTTCCCTGTGACTTCTCTATAAATATTTTCATAGTAATTGTTCTGTTGATCTTTCCTCTATGGTACCCTAGATTTTATGAATTAAATCACAGTGCTATATTGGCAGATAGGTCTCTTCTAGTTTGCTTTCCAGTAAACTTTGATTTCCAGAGATTTAAATGCAATGTCAGTTGTTATGTTCAGTCTTTTTAATTTCTGATCTTTTGTTTTCTCTCTCATATATTTTCTCATCCTCAGTAACCTTATACATCTTAGTGGCTTTATTGCTTTGCTTGGGGTGAAATGATTAAAAACAAAAAATCAATCTGTACTTGAGTTTAATTTAGCAGATTGATAAGTAAAAGAGTAATTATTATTCCTGCTAGAAATTCCTCATAGAAATTGTACTAAATGTAACATGTTTTCATACAGATTGGAAGGTTCAAATTCGGATTCCGTTGAATGAAAATCCAAGTTTTTATATTGATAATCGAGAAATTGAAAAAATAAATTTTTATTTCTATGAGTTTCAAATCCATTCTATTAAATTTTGACTAGGTTTAACTTCATTTTGCTGTTTGGCCAAATCTGTAAAAGTCCTATACATGTTAAACAGACGGCCAAAGATACGGGTATTTTAAGTAGCAACTTTATTTCTCTTCCATTCTGCTTGTTTAATTGGTGTAGAATGTAATAAAATGACCTAATAATATATAAGAAAAACAAAAAAACAAGCTGACTTTTTAGTGGGTGCTGGAAAATTCCAAGCTTATCCCACTCACGAAAATCTGATGAAATGGCCAAATATCAGTTGCTTTATTTTAGTTTTTATTAATGTGTTATTTGATTGGGCCGGTATCTTTTCAGTATCCCCTAATAAGATGAAAGCTAAAATAGTCAAAAAATTTAGCATTGTTTAAACTGCTCATCAATTTTATGTTGGGTAACTTTGAACCATATCAAATTTTTGTTTTGTGTATGTGTACGTGTGCACGAACATTGAAGATTTTAATATTTTTTTCAGTTACTTATCTTTCATTTTTGAAGTGTTTATGGCCATCTTAATGCCATATTCCAGTGCCTTTCATCCAACTAATAGTTAAATTGCAATCAAAATGAAATTAGTGGGGCCTATTCAGCCTGTATTAGAATGAAAGAAATTGATTCAAATTTTCAATTTCAGAACAAAATTAAGTTACTTGAAAATCTTTTAAACTGTTTTCAATGTTATGAGAATTTCCAAAGAAAAGCATTTATTCAACCAATTTATTTCATTTGTACAATTTATACAAATATTTTTTTGTTTCACTTTTTGTTACTTTGATCTTAACATCATGTATGTAAAGCTTGTGATTGATAAGTGTTTGTATAAACTATTATCAACTATTTATGTTCATTTAGATAGGCCGAGCCAAATATCTGCTACACTCTGGTCTATTGAAACTCCCCATGGTCACATCAAAGTTACCATGATCACCTTGTGTGTGTAATTTAACATCAAACTGATTGTTAGGCATGTTGTGTGTGTGTGTGTGTGTGTATATATATATATATATATATATATATATATATATACACATACACATACACACACACAGACACATTGTTTCATCCTATATAATCTTGTGTGAACAGATTATTTTTAATACGTCTTCTGAGGTCTACTTATTTACAAGCTGTGTGTGTGTTTATATATATATATATATATATATATATGGTTGGATTGATGTGAGTTTGTGACCCTGGGTTTCACGCTCTTGCGATCGTCAGACAAATAATTATATATATTTATTTATATACACACATTTTTATATATATATATATATATATATATATATATACACACACACACACACACACACATATATATATATATAAATATATATTAAAAAGAAGAGAAACCGCAAATGTCTTTTTTTTTTCTTTTTTTTTTTTCGTAATGTGGCTTTTTAAAAAATATTGTGTTTTATGTTCCATAATTTTGCTACATGGGTTTCCGGTTTCGTGACCGTCATCAAAGGGTGCAGATTTCCACATATTAAAAATAATTAATTTTCTTCTTTATGTTTTTCGATGTTAAATACTCTCATATCGAGAGTATTTAACATCAAAAAATAAAGAAAAAAACTATTTTTAATAATATGTGGAAATCTGCACCCTTTGTCTGTAGCCAAATTATGGAAAATAAATATTTTCTTAAAAATCCACATTACAACCAAAAACGTTTGCGGATTCTCTCTTCTTTTTAAATACACACTTTTCTCTCATTGGTCCTACTATAACCTCTTCCTTTTTTACATATAGATATATATGATTTTATTGAATAAATTTACTCTTTAGTATTTCAAAATACTTTTATGTAATTTTAGTAAATATATCTATTAAATTGAGATGTTAGTGTTTTCATTTTTGTGCAATTTAAATGACAATTTATCCATATGCACACACACACACACACACACACACACACACATATATATATAGTTGATCAGCAACCTTTCTTTTCAACATCTTTTGTTAAATATGACAGATAAGGATTATTTTATTAAATTTTTATTTATTTTTTCTAGTGTTCTTACAGTTATTTTGTTTGGTGTGAGTGAAGGAGTACAAAAACTCACACTACTGTCCATTGTCCCAAGCACTTTTGGCCACTTCCTTAGCCATTTTCAAAGGGGTTTTGTTTTGGGGGCGTTAGTTTCACTTCATGTTTTCACTGTTTGAAATGTGCTTTTTGTAATATTAGTAGGAGCTTTTATTCCGATCATTCATGTGTTGAGCATGGCTGCAATTTAAAGCAAGACAAATTTGCTGTAGGAAAAAATTATCAAACACCATATTTCTGTTGTAATTCCCCCAAAACCTGTAAAACTTGTATTACAGAAATGGAAAGCTGCAAACCTTGTCTCTTTATCAAAATAAACCCCATCAAATCTAAACTAGTGATAACCAATATAGTGTATTAATTTCGCTTCCCGGTATATAAATCAATTACCTATATCGGACATACTACTACCCCCTTGAGTAGGTGCCTCACATGTCACTTATCAAAGCAAAGTGTTATAAAAAAATGGCTATCTACCAAAATTCTTGTCAAAAACATTAAAATTCTATATAAATCAAATTACTGAAAATTTTCTCATCTATAAGAAAAGTCCTGTGCATTAAGCACCTCTCTCCCACTGTCAATCTCACCTTATTTAACAATAGGAGTGGCATACTGAAAGTTTTTTTTTTTTTTTTAAAAATAGAAAGACACTCACTCAAATTCTAGCCAATAATTCCACTTACAAAATTCTAGAGTCAGTATGCTGAAGGTAACATCAATCAGCTAAGTTACAAACTTTTATTCTCATTAATTTTATATATATATATATATATATATATATATATATATATATATATATATATATATATATATATCTCCCATTACATTCACTTACATGCTAATACCTTTGGGAAAGGTTTTATTCCTCCTCTTCTCCCTACCTCCCTCTCTCTTTTATGGGTAAATAGCAGGACAGACTGGGTTCTATAGCCTTGGATGGCAACTGGTCTAGGAGAATGACAACTCTAAATTCAAAACCTGGGGAGGGTTGTTTGGGGATCCTGTGGCATGTAGTGCATCAGGTCTCTGTATTTGACCCCTTCAAAAAGTGTGATTGGTTCTGCACAAAGCCTTCACTATAATCAAATCATATGTGCTGGTGTCTGGGCTGTCGATTCTGCTTGACCCTCATATGTTGAATACAATTGGAGAGTCCGCCATATATATATATATATATATATATATATATATATATATATATATATATATATAACACATACACATCTACCTTTTTAATTCTTTCAGACACTTTTTTCTAAAATTGAATTACTCTGTCATTGGATTATAAAGTTGGATTGGAACAAAATGGCTGGGCAGAATATAAATCTAAATATGGTAATAGTAATATTAACCATTTCCTTTTATGGAAACAATCTGCATCCATCGACTAAGCAGCCACTGTTGCTTTCAGTTGACATTTATAAAATGTTTCTGTTAAAACAATTTTTCAGGAAAATAGGTTTCTCGAGTGCACTAACTTTTATCTCTCTCTTTCTAGTATTGATGGGAGTTTCCTTCCTAACCTTTTCCTTGAGATAGTTTGGAACATTAACATGTTGATTATGTCATTATTTTCTCTTCTAGTTAACATGTGCTCTCCATTTTAGTTGTTGCTTCTCTTGAAAGTCTTCAAGTGATGTGGATTCTGTTATTTGGTACAGTTCTTTGTTAGAAATTCTGTAATGCCAGTAGACAAGTTTTGAAGCAGTATGGTCCTCTCCAAGACCTATAGACTTTATTTTTAATCATTGATTAAAAAAAAAAAAATAGTTGTATACAGTTGACTGTTTAGACATTTCTGTATGGGTTATGTACCACACATGATATCCATATGAAAGTCTTGATCTGATAAGGCTATTTAAGAACATTATTCAAATTCTTAGGATAATGTTCTGGTTTTGTAGTATTGTGCAGTGTTGGACAAAAATGATCTTAACACAATCTCTTTTACACTCTATTTCCTTATCTCCTATACTAAATTTGTTACAACCGATTCATATACCGAAGTACGTAAAATGTTTAGTATTTATTAATTCCTGAATTCTTATAATGAATTCAGTGTATGTGGTGTCACTGCTTTCAGTTCAATTCACGATCATTGTTTCTGTTTTGGAAATGTTTATCTTGTGTCCTATTTCTTGGAACACTTGGTAATAGATTTTTTTTTTTGCTGCTGTTCTTATCCCCGCTATGAATATCTTTATCCATAGGTGCTCTAATCATCGGTACACTGACCTCTGGACGGAAACCAGGAATGATGTTTTCTATTAGATTCTTTTGGGATATTGTAGATAAAACTTAAATGATCAGTGCTCATCACTTCACATCTGTGGTTGTATATGTCCAGTGCATAGTATAGGAAAAGGTTAAATAGATTTGAAGAATATGAAGATAAAAAAAAGGTGGTATTATAGCAGCACTTCAAAAGTAGGATGAAATTTGAATCCATATTGCTTTGGATTTAAGCAGTAACTACAGAAAAAGAATCAAAACATTTGAAGAAAATAATTTTTTGTGCATTCATTATTGAACAGGGAGAGGGTGAAACACATCCTCTCCGTTGGATTTCTAAGTAAATATTGACATTGGAACTTAAAAATCAAAAAAAAAAAAAAAAATGTGTCAATACTGAAATGAAGAGGAAATCATCTCTCATCTTGAAAGTAAATTAGAGAAGAAAAAAAAAAAAAGCTGCTCTTTCTTTTGATTGGTAATGTTGAATATTAAAAAAATATTAATACCCCCAAAGAAAGAAGAGACAAGAAAAGACCTGCAACAAAAAAAGGGGGGGTTGCAAATATAGGGTTCATATGTATTTCCAGGGAGTTCATCGAGTAGAGTGTCAATGCATTGTATGTTAATACTTAACTCCTCCCTAATCATTCAAGCGGTTAATATCTTAAGAGATTTTTTTTTCCCTCTTTCTTTCAATGCTGTGACTTAATGGAATTATGAGTGTTAGCCTTTTTGGTTGAGAGCATAATGTCTTCCTGTGTACTTTACACCTCTTTCTTTTCCTCTTTAAAAGTCCTGCTTCGATGGCTAACCACTGGCTAGTTGCTTAAAACGCCAGCGCCAAATTACCCTCCTTCTCTCTGCCATCGAATTGTCACTGAACCCAAGAATTATCCTTTTATCAGAAATAAAAAGGCATTAAATAAATTACTATTTCAGCTACCTTCTTTTAGAGGACATTTTTATTTTTTTAGTTGCAGTAAGATGCATAATCCCCCCCCCCCTCCATACACATGACATCTCTTTTGGGATATTTTTTTTTGCTTTCGTTTACTTTTGTTTTTTGTTTTTTTTTTTATCTCTCTCTCTCTCTCTCTCTCTATATATATATATATATATATATATATATATATATATATATATATATATATATACTTTATTTTTGTGCATGTCTTTGTATTGTCACTAACTTCAAGTAACCAGTTAAGATTCACATAGTTGACAAAAGTGGATACACCACTTCTAGAAATACAATGCTGTTGTCACTGATCCCTGTGTACACACACACACAGCTATATATACCATGTAAAAATAAATGTATTTCACACCCACGTGTGTGTTTGTGTGTATATATAAGGAAAGGAAAACTTTTTTACCAACATATTTTGTCCTTTGATCGACTTTATCAAGGTAAATGTGATTTACCTTGTTAAAGTTAATCAGAGGATGAAACGTGTTTGTAAAGTTTTCCTTTTTTCTTTATTTGTATTGTCTTTCTTACAGGTATATTTTTATATCTGACCTTTTTTATACACACACACACACACACACACACACATTCCTTTTCTTATTTTTATATTGTTAATGTGTAAATAAAATAAAAAAACATTGTGTTAATGTAAAACACAAGTTCACACCATTAACTATCTATACAAATAATCATACTTTTCTATAGGTCTGTCCTAATAGTTTTTTTTTTCCAAGAACTAAACACATTCCATTTGTCATCTATAACATTTCTGATCAAAACTCGCATGTTTTAAGAGCCTCGATTATTAAGCTATTGTTTTATATTTATTAATAATGAAATAAATACTGTATATCTAATCAACTCATCTTAAATCTGACCACATGCATGGAAAATACTCTGCCTAAATCACTTCCTACATGTAAGAACAAATAGTCAAATATTTTTTATGTCATCACATTTTCAAGAGGATGTTGAATTTGTATCCTGTGATTTTTATGCAGCATTTTTTTTGCTTTTTTCATTTGTTGAATTTTGTTGACAGTGCAACAGTGTCCCATTTTTTTAATTTTTCTATTAAATATTTATGGAGTTTAATAGTAACTGAAAAGAATAATAAAAAGAAATTATAAGGATGCTGGAAAGAACTAAATAAAAACAAAAATTAAATCTTACTTGTCGGCTGTATTTAATGAAAGATATTTAAAAGAAAGGTTTCAGCCCAAGTATACATTAATATACATATGTATGTACGTACTCCATGGGTGTTGAGCAAGGACAAATGTGCCTGAATGAGCGTCTGCAATAGGGACTGGCTAGCCGACCTAGTAGACGGGTATATATGAATACAAGTGGCCAGCTATTAGATATACAAAGACAGGTTTCATTTAATCATTTAGACACGTTCTCTCTACTTATTTTTGATAAGAGCCTTTCATATTTGCGACCAAGCTTTTTTGTGTAGTTGTTAAAAGACAAGAGAAAACACCATGTTGGCTCATATTGTATTTATTCCGAGTACTTTTGACATAGCATAATGACATCATTGGGGTATTGTTAAATATAAAGTATTTAATGTCCATGGTTGTGAAAGACAAAAATTGTTGTGGTCAGCCAACGATTACCATTTCTATATGTGGAGTTATGAACGCTGTGTTATGGCTGGTTGACAGATGCCATTTAACTAGGTATGCTATAGAAAAGTTCCAGGCTTGAGTAGTTGCTAGATAAAGGAAAAACTATTAATGATGAGCACTAATATTTAGAGATTATCTATTGTACACATTTTAAAATGTTTGTGAGTATTCGTAATTAAATTTATTGAAGTTTGGTTTCAATTTTTTGATATAAATAGCTTCGAGAATATACATCTCCAATGCCAGAAATAATTTAATTGAAATTCTTCTTCTGCATGTTGTATCACTTCAGGATGTGAACGATCATGTCTCTCCACAGTTTCCTATTCTTTGTAGCTCTTAATAAAATTTCGTTTCGGTCACTTTAATAACTTTTTTCTATGCAACATTAATTCTTTCTTTCCAGATATTTTCTGTTTTACATTTTTAAATTCTTAAAAAGCAAATTCTCTAAGTTTCCACTTTTCTTGTTTGCCATGGTCAAAAACGGACTGAATTTTGTCATAGTCTCATCACATATGTAGAATTCTATCATCATTTTGTCACATACAGGCTTTGGGAGCTGTTTTGAAAAGTGACTAGATTGACAATATGTTGAGTAATATTGAGATATTACTTTCAGTACAAGTGGTATACTTCTTTAGTGAAATCAAATGTGACACTCTGAAAGTCCACTCCTTTCCGATTAGCATTAATTTCTTTCAAGGCTCAACTCTTTAAAAGTCTTTATTATCTCCTTTCTGACTTAATCTGTATTCCTGTTTTTGCAACCCCTTATGATCAAGAAGCCATTATCTTTATATAGCCTTATATCACTCTTATCAACTATTTCTGATCATTTACATAGTAGATAGAGCCAAACTATTTCACATAAGCACTATCAAAACTCCCCATGGTTGCATCAAAGCTGCTGCAGTCACCTTTCTTAACCCAGACAACTTTGTGAAAAAATAGCAATTTGTAGCAGTGCTTCATGATTTCTATCTTTTAATTATTTATACCAGTGTACAGCTTGTTTATATCTATGGGCTTGTTGAATGTTTCTTTACTGATAGGATAGAAATCTTCGATATCAAACTGTACAAATGTGCAAATTTGCTTGCTTGATTTTATTAATCCAATCAGTGTAAAAAAAACAAAAACAAAAAAAACTGTTGTGTCTATTGTTCCAAGCCCTTTTGTCTACTTCTTTTAGCTATGGACAATTCTTACACTCCCTTAACCCCCGCTAAATGGAAAAATTTCATAATACTAGAAAAACTCAGTAAAAAAAAAAAACATCATTTTCTTTGTCATATTCAATGAAATATGTTTGAGAGAAAATGTTGCTGACCAAAAATTATAACGTCACGTTATGAAATGGACAAAGTCCGACAATTATTTTAAGAATTTTTATGTTTTAACATTCTTTTTATAGATACAAATATTTAAGTAAATGCTCTGTTTATAATAAACAGTATGAAATAACATCTACCGACCTGAATGTCGAAGAAATTTTCATAGAAAATATGCATCCTTCAACAGGATTCAAACCTGTATCCTATACAGAATATATATATATATATATATATAATCCTATATAAGAAATTTTTCATTTGCAAAAAGGCATATTCTTTGGAATTTCTTCAAGATTGATTATATTATGTATTCGGATTCAGAATGTCATAAAAAACAAATTTGCATCAATATTTTTCTTTGAGTGGAACTTCCATCAATATTTGCAATTATGGATTATGAGTGTGGAAAGAAATTTTATTGAGGAACAAGTTTTCAATTGACTTCTGTTTTTAGTTTTTATGAAAAGAAGACCCAGTGTTAAAATGTTTTGACATTGGGTCACAAATATTTGTCTTTTTTTTTTTTTTTTAAATTTGAAGCTTCATTCATCAGTGAAAAAATAGGCTGTACTATGTTTAAAGCTTTTCAGCTACCTGGCATTTTGGCCCTTAAAATCTTAATTATGACCAAATGATGGGAAACCTGTTAAAAATATTGATCACTGGTTGATTTGGTGTTGCCTTAAAAATATCTTGGTTTTATTAATTCCATTTTGGACTCTTCCCTCTCTCTCATTATCTTGTTCTCTCTCTCTCTCTCTCATTATCTTGTTCTCTCTCTCTCTCTCTCATTATCTTGTTCTCTCTCTCTCTCTCTTATCTTGTTCTCTCTCTCTCTCTCATTATCTTGTTCTCTCTCTCTCTCATTATCTTGTTCTCTCTCTCTTATTATCTTGTTCTCTCTCTCTCTCTCATTATCTTGTCTCTCTCTCTCTCTCTCATTATCTCTTCTTCTCTCTCTCTTGTTCTCTCTCTCTTATCTTGTTCTCTCTCTCTCTCTCATTATCTTGTTCTCTCTCTCTCTCATTATCTTGTTCTCTCTCTCTCTCATCTCTCTCTCTCTCATTATCTTGTTCTCTCTCTCTCTCTCATTATCTTGTTCTCTCTCTCTCTCTCATTATCTTGTTCTCTCTCTCTCTCTCATTATCTTGTTCTCTCTCTCTCTCTCATTATCTTGTTCTCTCTCTCTCTTATCTTTTCTCTCTCTCTCTCTCCTTGTTTATCTTGTTCTCTCTCTCTCTCTTGTTCTTATCTTGTTCTCTCTTGTTCTCTCTCTCCTATCTTGTTCTCTCTCTCTCTCCTTATCTTGTTCTCTCTCTCTCTCTCTTATCTTCTCTCTCTCTCTCTCCTTATCTTGTCTTCTTTCTCTCTCTCTCTCTCCTTATCTTGTTCTCTCTCTCCTTATCTTGTTCTCTCTCTCTCCTTATCTTGTTCTCTCTCTCTCTCTCCTTATCTTGTTCTCTCTCTCTCTCTCTTATCTTGTTCTCTCTCTTGTTCTCCTCTCTCTCTCTCCTTATCTTGTTCTCTCTCTCTCTCCTTTTCTCTCTCTCTCTCTCTCCTTATCTTGTTCTCTCTCTCTCTCTTGTTCTCTCTCTCTCTCTCTATCTTGTTCTCTCTCTCTCTCTCCTTATCTTGTTCTCTCTCTCTCTCTCCTTATCTTGTTCTCTCTCTCTCTCCTTATCTTGTTCTCTCTCTCTCCTTATCTTGTTCTCTCTCTCTCTCCTTATCTTGTTCTCTCTCTCTCTCCTTATCTTGTTCTCTCTCTCTCTCCTTATCTTGTTCTCTCTCTCTCTCTCCTTATCTTGTTCTCTCTCTCTCTCCTTGTCTTCTCTCTCTCTCTCTCCTTATCTTGTTCTCTCTCTCTCTCTCTCCTTATCTTGTTCTCTCTCTCTCTCTCTGTTTATCTTGTTCTCTCTCTTCTCTCCTTATCTTGTTCTCTCTCTCTCTCCTTATCTTGTTCTCTCTCTCTCTCTCTCCCTTATCTTGTTCTCTCTCGTTCTCTCTTATCTTGTTCTCTCTCGTTCTCTCTTATCTTGTTCTCTCTCTCTCTCTCTTATCTTGTTCTCTCTCTCTCTCCTTATCTTGTTCTCTCTCTCTCTCTCCTTATCTCTCTCTCTCTCTTATCTTGTTCTCTCTCTTCTCCTTATCTTGTTCTCTCTCTCTCTCTCCTTATCTTGTTCTCCTCTCTCTCTCCTTCCTCTTGTCTCTCTCTCTCTCCTTATCTTGTTCTCTCTCTCTCTCCTTATCTTGTTCTCTCTCTCTCTCCTTATCTTGTTCTCTCTCTCTCTCCTTATCTTGTTCTCTCTCTCTCTCTCCTTATCTTGTTCTCTCTCTCTCTCTCTCCTTATCTTGTTCTCTCTCTCTCTCTCTCCTTATCTTGTTCTCTCTCTCTCTTATCTTTGTTCTCTCTCCTTATCTTGTTCTCTCTCCTTATCTTGTTCTCTCTCCTTATCTTGTTCTCTCTCCTTATCTTGTTCTCTCTCCTTATCTTGTTCTCTCTCCTTATCTTGTTCTCTCTTTTATCTTGTTCTCTCTTATCTTGTTCTCTCTTATCTTGTTCTCTCTTATCTTGTTCTCTCTCTTGTTCTCTCTTATCTTGTTCTCTCTTATCTTGTTCTCTCTTATCTTGTTCTCTCTTATCTTGTTCTCTCTTATCTTGTTCTCTCTCTCTCCTTGTTCTCTCTCTCTCCTTGTTCTCTCTCTCTCCTTGTTCTCTCTCTCTCCTTGTTCTCTCTCTCTCCTTGTTCTCTCTCTCTCCTTGTTCTCTCTCTCTCCTTGTTCTCTCTCATTTTTTTCCTTTGTTTTGTGCCTTGTACTGTGCCTGCTTGATTATATATTTCCCATTCTTTAAATTGCAGTTAGCACTGCACTTTTATCGCAATAGACATCAAAAGGCACTCACAAGTGCATTATTAAAGACCAGCCCGTTGACGAATGTGGCTTGCTAATTCTCTTCATTATGGTAATGAACATCTGGTTATGTGTATGGGAGATGGTGGTGTTGGGAAGATCAAGCTCAAGTGATCTTGGTTTGATTGGTCCCAAGTCATATCAGAGGGGGTCCCTCATCAATGTGTGCCTCTCTCCTTCTTCCTTATTGTCATGCTCTTCTCTTGTTGTAGTCTACCTTGGCACAAGATGACAAAAGTGGGCAGAGGAGCCCCGCTTTGTCCGTGTCATACATCTGATCTGAATGACAGACTAATATTGCAATTACCAAGACCCACATTTGTTTGTACTGTTGAGATAATTATTGCTTTTAGTACTTAAAATTGTTTTGTGAGAACCTTCTGCTCAAAAAAGAATGAAAATGTTTTCCTATTTACAAAGTTGCTTCATAAAAGCAAACACTTCATACATACATACATAGATATGAAATCATGGTTAATAACAAAATCCCATTCCTTGATGTTGATATAGAACTAAAATCCAGAGTATTTACCACCCACTCGTATAAGAAAAACCTCCTCTAGTACGAACTCTTGTCTTCTAAACTATAATAACCAATTCCTGGAAAGATGATATAAAATAGCAGTGGTAAAAAAAAAAAAAAAAAATTCTTAAAGAGGGCATATCAAAATTCCTTTACCCAAAGAATATTTCTGAGTAAACACATAAAACAAACATTAATCAACAATAATTTTCCCAAGTACATCATTGATAAACAAATAAAATTATTCTTACAAAAACTACACGACACCAGTAATAAAAATACCACACAACTAAACAGAATATTTTGCTGTAACCAGAGACAGAATAATTATATGCAGGACAAATTTGCTATAGTAATTCCCATAAAACATGTAAAAGTTATAATATATTACAGAAAATGGAGGATTGCTAACCTTGTTGCTACTAGTCAAATTACCCCAGCAAATCTAAACTAGCGATGACCAATATAGTATATCAATTTCACTGCCCAGTACTGTTTCTTGGCAAAAATCAATTAACTATATCAAACATACTACCACCTACTTGAGTAGACTCTTCATGTGTCCCTTATCAGATCAAAGTGCTATAAAAAGCATCTATCAACCCCCAATTTACAAAAATCCTTAAGAAAAATTCTGGTTGAAAACACTAAAACTATATATAAATCACATTACCAGAAACATCTTGCTATTAGAGACGCCCTGTATGCTAAACATCTCTCTTCTAGTATCAATTTCACCTTATTTAAGTGGAAATGGACTGTTAAGTTTGGTAAAAATAGAAAGATGCTCACATGAATTCCCGAAGGCTCAGAATAAATGCTCTTATTCAAAACAACACAAAAATAAAATACAACATAAACAGTCAAAACATGAGAAAAAACTAACACTACCAAAAACAAAACCCTCTTCAAAATGTCTAAAGATGTGGCTGAAAATGCTTGGGACAATAAAAATTATAGAAAATTTCTGTACTCCCTTATTCCTACAAAACCCCAAAATGTAAAGGTGCAGGAAAACTTCAATAAAAAAAAAAAAAAAAAAAAATTCCTTGTCAGCTGTACTTAATGAAAGATGATTAAAAAGGTTGCTGCCCAAATATACATTAATTATAATATATATATATATAGCCAATGACAAATAATTTTGTTGAAATTGACAACTTCGATTCTTCTACTACATGATTGCTCACATCCTGAAGGATGTGAGCAATCATGGCTCTCCACGGCTTCCTATTCTTTGCAGCTCTTAATAAAATTTCTTTTCACTATCTCTCCCCATCCTGGTTCTGTCGGGCATTTACACAAGCTTGTTCACTGCTTTTCTCTGTCCTTGCCTTCAATACGTCCTTTGAGTATCAAATTCTCCAAGCCCTCTTTCCTTAAAATGTATCCAAGAAATTTCAACTGTCCCTTTCTAATTTTAATTATAAGTGTGCTTTGTTTCCATTTTCCTTAAAACTTCCTTGTTACTCCATTGTATTCTCAATATCCTTCTGTAGAACCACATTTCTGTTGTCTAAAGTCTCCTCTTCATCTGTGAGGAAATTGTCCAGCTTACACTGCCATATAGAATGATTGCTATTACAAAGCAGTTCAGCATTTTTCTTTTGTTTCCCTGTTTATTAAAAGTTCTCTTAGCCTTTTGGAAGGCATTGCTTGTGTTAATTTGAAATCTTGTCATTTTCTAATTTTTTACAAAATTTCTTCGTCTGCAATGGTAGGTTTGAAAATTTTCAATTGTAAACTCTTAATGGAAGTATTAAAAACTTTATTTTTTTTTTTTTTTTTTTAAGCTAAGATTTTTGACTTTCTTTTTCTGTCAGCAAAAGACTTGGATAGATTTTCATACATGATATAAATTCTACTTGATAGCAAAACTTGTATCATGGCAAATATCTGTCTATAAAATTCTGTGACTTCCATCCGTCTGTAAACCAAATTTTGGGAAGATGTGCAAGCAGAAAAGGCGGTACAGAGTGCAATTGGTTTTACTAAGGTGCATAGATTAGTACAAAAAATTTTCATTAACTTTTTTTTTAAAAATTAAAAGTTTTATTATTCAACATGCAAAATACTCCTATTTTCAAAACAATGATTAAAATAACAAATACTTACTTAATAAAAATGCAATATCAATTTTTTTTGCATATCTTTTGAAGTTTTTTATGAGAAACCAGTTTCCAGTATGCCTTGCGTCTGTGAGAACTGTAAACAAATCAAAAGTTGGAATTTGTCTCCAGTAAGAAATATTTATGCATAGCCAGTTGTATGTTGCATGCTCAAGAGTAAGAAATCCTAAGAACTTATACGTCACAAAAAGAAAAAAATATATATATATTTTCTTAAAAAAATATTATTTACCATAAAGTTAAATTAAAGAAATTATTAAACTGCTAAGTAAAATTTTTGTTAATGTGTTTTTCCAAACAAATCAACTTATTCAAATTTCATCAATTGTTTTGGGAAATTTAATGAAATGTAGAGTTTGTAAATCTCAACAAAAAAATATTAGTGATAACTTTGACAATACTAAATATTGTGATGATTTCAACACACATCAGCACATTGCAAAAAGGTGGTAGATTGTTCTAATTTCACGTGCCATGCCTTTTTTTCAATATCTCAGTTTTGGGTAATTCCTTTTTAGTAACCCAACTCTCCAAATTTTTGTCTCCTCTGCTGTGGCTAGGTATTGAACTCCCCACTCTTTGAGTAAAGTCCCTTTTTGGATTACTTCAACCAATTCTTTTATCCACTGGGTCATGTGATTTTTTTTTTTTTTTTTTGGCACTTACAAACCTAATGTCTCAGTAAGCGTTTTTACCAGAGCTCATATTGCAATTTATTGTTGTTTCTCTCTAGCTCTCATTATATTCATGTTTTGTTTTTTTCATCAGATGACCACTGAATTTCGTCAACTATACAAGGATGGTGTAATGGTGGAAGTTTTAGTAACCAAACCTATCCATGGGGTGTTGGTACGCAAAGCCAGAAGTCTTATGCAGGCTGTCACCCAGGTCAGTTACGGCTTTTCTTCTATTAAACATTTTCAAACTTTGTCTTATATTGTCTTCATATTTATTTTTTTTTTTTAAATTATTTAGAAGATTTAATATTTACTTTTTATTTCTGAAAAGCATTATACGATGATAGCAATTATTTAATTTCTTTCTCAAATTTAAGTGCCTAAAATTCTTTGTTTTTAGTTATTTTTAAAAATCAGAAATGTAATTTCTATATTTAAAAATTGTTTATACAGAAACCTTTAAAAAAAATCAATATTTTTTTTTAATTTTATTTTTAAATCAGTTTAAACAAAAATGTAAATCATTAGAGTAGGTTGCATGGGAATTTGTTCCAAGACTGCAACCAGCTGTTTTATAACCCTATATATACTGATTGTTTTTTTCTCCTTTCTGTGTGCTTGTATGCACACATGCACACACACACATACACTTATCCCCATAATAATACCCCCCCCCACTTATCCAAAATATAGAAGGAGAAAGCCAGAAGATAGAGGTCACATCGACAAGATCATTGAGTAATATTGAAATACATCATTTTTCTCCACAAATTATAACAATGACTAAAGATCAATCATTTTAGGAAAAAATGTGTGACACACAGCAAGGAGCAGGTAATTTAGCTAGAGTATTTATGGTGGGAGGAAATAAATATTCGTACACATACTAATTTTTAATTTCTCTTATTTCCAACTAATGAATAATAATTAACTGTACACAGATGCATAATAACTAAATATGCATAGAAAACAGAAAAAAATTTTGATTTAATAGAAATAAATCCCATTTATCCATTTTAATAGGTGAAAAACACATTCATACAATACAAAAAAAGAATACAATCTTCATTTAATACTTTGTAGAATAATCATTATTCCCTTCTACAGTAGCCAATCTCTTCTTGTAGTTCTCAATTAATGATCTGCAAATTTTAGTTGGTACTTTGTTCCATTCTTCTTTGCATATCATCTTCAGATCTGGGATGTTTGATGGAGCTTTCGATTGGATTTGAATTTTCAAATAATGCCACAGATTCTTGATTGGGTTTAAATCTGGAGACTGACTTGACCATTTCAAGATATTTACATTATTTTCAACAAGCCATTTTTTTGTAGATTTTGCAGTGTGCTTAAGATCATTATCTTTTGAAAGATCCAATCAGGAGAAAGTTCAACTGAAATCATTAAATTTGCTTCTAAAATATTTTGATATGCTATGGCATTCATTCTACAATCTATTATTGATATGTTAGCAGTACCTTTTTGCAGAAAAGCATCTCCCAAACCAATGATGCTGCTGCCACCACCAAATTTCCCTGTTGGAATTGTGTTCTTTTGTTTGAAGGCAACTCTATCTTTTCTCCATACACGATTTCTAGAATTACGTCCAAACAACTCAATTTTGGTTTTGTCTGTTCATAATACTCTTTCCCAATATGATTGTTCCTTATCTTTATGTTCACGAATGAACTTCAACCTGGCATCTCTGTGTCTTCTCAATAGCAGTGGAGTTTCTCCGAGAAGAGCGTGACTTTAGATTGTTTCTATGAATTTCCTTGTTTATTGTCTGTTTACTGACATAGTTACTTGATGAGTAACCATTGGATTTTGTTTAATTTGATGCATTAATTTCCTCAAAGATCTTGAAGAAATCTTCCATGGAGCACCTGTTCTTTGGTTTTCAACAGTTTTGAGTTTTTTTTATGCCTTACAATGAATAAACTAATGCTAGTAAATGGAATATCTGGTTTGTCTGAGATTTTCCTGTAAATTTTACCTTCTTTCCAGAGCTTAACAATCAGTTCATTCTGCAAAGTTGTCAATTCTTTACCTCTTGCTATGATGATAACCTTCGTGCACAAATATCAATTACAGAATATTCTGTTTCTATTTTTGGCTAAAAATAACTACTGATAACATTACTGAAACATTCTAGAATATTCCACTTGAGTAATATCTAGAGTATTAAAGCAATAAGTATTTTATATATATATATATATATATATATATATATATATATATATATATTTATATTTATATATATTTTTTTTTTTACTTTAATCCAAAGGTCTATGAAAGATCTAACAATATTTACTGAAACCCTCTTTTCCTGTATTTACAAGAAAATTTCTGAATACTAGAATGATTAGGCACTTTCATACCAATGAAAAGAAAAAAATGGTCAAATGCCATTGTTTTCTAATTGATATACTTTTATTTCAGAGTCCTGTCACACCTGCCCCATTAAGTCCTATAAGGAAAGCAAACATTGCAACGAGTTACAGTGAAGAATATCCTGCCATCTTCAACATCATTCTGTGGGTGATGATTGTCTTAGCAGTAGCACTGTTCATTATCTGCCATGGAATCTGGAATATGGACCCTGGTCGAGACAGTGTCATTTACAGGATGACAAGTCAGCGCTTGAAAAAAGAATAAATATTATACATAGCACTTTTTTTTTTTTTTTAGATATTGAAAAAAAATTTTATTTTTTATTATCTTTTTTTTTTTTTTTTTTTTTAAGACATTGATAAAAAATTAAGGTAAATAATATTAAAAAAGTTTTTTTTTTTATAATAATATATAACGTGGGATGCAGTCAGATATGTTGCCCCATATTAACCCCCAAATTTGTCTGATCATATTGATGTGTGTATGTAAGGGCATATATATTGTTTTTTTGTTTTATTTTTCTTCCTGAAGGATACTTTTCAGTCTGCAAGGTGAAGTGTGTGTGTGTATATATATATATATATATATATATATATATATATATATATATATATATATATATATATATCCCTCTGTCCCCATAGATACAATGGGTTAACGAATGCTTCTTAACTAGTCTAATTATGTTTTCAGTTTGAATGGATCTGTTAGTTAGATAATAATGTTGTTTTATATTGAATAATGGCATCTCCTGTTCTGTTTATAATTTTTACTGAAGCCTTAGTGGATACAAAGTTTGAAAAATAGTTTCATATCCGTGAAAAAGAAGAGTGTTTGTTTTTATATATATATATATATATATATATATATATATATATAAATAAAAAAAAAAAAAAGTTGTTTATGGCTTATATAGGGTGTGGCAAAAGTAATACCCATTTTTATATATTAACTTTTATTGAACAAAAATAAATTACAGTAGTTTAATAAAATTTTTCACATCAAAACAACATGATTTGTTATAGTTAACAAACCATTTAACCTGTTCAAAATGCTCTCCTTCATGTTCAATACAATGCTGAACCCTATCAGAACTTCTACAAAACATTTGACACATTTCTACATTAGGGAATTTATTGGGGATTGCTTGTTTTCATTTAGGAATTGTTTTCAGTTTGAGCTTGTAAACAAAACTTTTTAGTACACCCTCACAAGAAAATGTGCTGGTGTTACGTCTGGAGCATTACTTTTGCCACACCCTGTATATATCTAAAATATGTGTGTGTGTATGTATGTGTTAGAAATTGGATTATGAGATTTCATTTGTTGAATTGTTAATTTTAGAAATAAAAGTTTGGACTTTGTTATGTGGAGGATTAGTTTTACTACACCCATTCTTTCTTCAGTGTCTCTTTAGGTGTCTCCTGTTTTTATATATATATATATATATATATATATATATAGCAAAACCTCATATTATACAAATCTGGACTTCCTCACCCCCACCCCATTTCATTCCTAAATTTAAAGATTAAAAATTATTTCTTTAGTCTCCCAGACACTTTTCTTTTCACAAATTATCAGCTGTGCCCAAATATGTTATTCCGATAATGTTTGATCATGTTATTGAATTAGAAGATTCTTATCTACTAAATGAATGTCATCTTCCTTGGCAAGATTTATTTGGAAAAGAAAGTAAAAATGTTACCAATTGTGAAGATGTGACAGCTGCAGCCCAGAGGATGGCTCGGTGACTGAAATAATATAGTGGCAGTGGGGAATAACTCTTGGCAGTGATAGCTGTAAATTTTTTTTGTTGATCAATTCGCTGGGCTTTGAAGAAATAATTTAGGTTGTCTTTTATTTTGCCTCCATATATTTTTCCTCATCCAAATCTAATTCTCATAAGTTTATCTAGTTAAATTTACTTTGAATCCAAGGAGTTTGTCAAATGGTATTTGAACAATTTCTGTTGGACCTTATCATATCAAGATAGATTTGGCTGACTGAAACTCATCATCATATGTAGAGTTAAAACTATTTATCTTCTGTGAAAATGACAGTCTTTTGCAGTTTATAAATGAGGGTGACTGTCAAATGTTATATCAGTAGGCATTTGTCTAGGGTTTTATGTGATTATTAATTGAGAAAAAAAAATCAAACTTTTTTTTTTTTTTTTTTTTTGCCTGAACCTCTCTGGTTCATAGTATATGATTGTAAATAATTGCATTTCATTTCTTTTGGTGTAATAAAAACATTCCTCCTTAAATAAAAATCATTCCTCCGTAAATGTATCAGTGGTTTATTTAATTTCTTCCTTCGTTTTTTTTTTTTTTTTTTTTTCTTTTTGTTTTTTTGTTTTTTTTTTCCATCAAGATTTTCTTCTAAGCCACATACAGTCACATCATGTTGAAAAATCAATTCCCAAATGATCACCAAAGTTAAGCAACGTCGAGCCTGGTCAGTACCTTGATGAGTAACTGCTTCGGAATACCAAGTGCTGTTATCTGTAATGGATAATGGCTTGGAATTGTTAATTGATGAGCTGACTTCCTGTACACATTGGGTTTGTTATATTCACATATGTACAAATACACTTTGGAAAAGGTATGAAGCCACCTTTGCTCCCCTGGCTATGGTTTAATTAAATTTGTATCACTAGGGCAGGTTAATTCTTTACTCTTTTTAGAAAAATGAGCATTTACCAATTTTTGAGCATTTAATTTTAAAGATCATTTGAAAAAATCTACAGAAATACCTAAGTTCTGCAGTTTTTTGCTTACAAACTGATTTCAAAATCCAAAGAAAATGGATATTTTTGTATTAGATACATTGAATGGAAAATATATTCAAACCAGAATTCTAATTATGAGTCATTACAAGCAATATATGCAATTTTTTACTGTATTTGTTAAGTGAAAACTAAAAATTGTATAAGATTAAAAAAAGGTTAGTCAATGAATAAGATCTTACATCATTTATTAGGTCATAATTACTAAAAACAAAAATGCATATACAACCTTGTGTAAATTGAAACAAAATGAATAATTCTGTTTATTCTTTTTTTCGTATTTTTCCAATGAAACATGACCCAATGCACATGTCAGTACTTCATGTCTCCATTCCACAAAGTCTTTCCTTGCAGATTAACTATGGATTCTCAATTGGATTTAAACCAGGAGAGTTTCTGGGCCAGTCTGTAGTACTTTGATTTGCTCACCAGGAAGGCTTGCCAGTGTGTTCATGCAGTGTTAGAATTTTCGTATGTTTCCTTGGAGTAACGTCCATAATAGACAATGGCCATAGGACAACCAATTGACAGTTGAGACAATAGTGTCTGGGCAGGATAAAAATCTGATGTAATCATGGATGACAGTATTTTTGAAGGCAAAACAAATTTCATCATATACCCCAAAAATAGATTCATATTACTGCACACCCTTGCAAATTACCTAATCTGAGGAAAAAATAGAAATTGATTACACCCTGTCACTCAAGTGGGTCTAAAACTGACCATATGGTGAAAGAAAGGAAACTAAAGCAATTGTTTCAATTAATTTGCACAAGAGTGTAACAACATGGTATACTGTTGGACACGTAATGTGCTGGTAAATTTGGCAACTCTAATATTGTTCCATTCAATAGAACCTCTTGCAGTTCATTATTTGAAAAACATTCTGAAAGTGCAGATTCATAAACTCTATTTTCTGAGAGGTTAATCAGATTTGAACATTGCATTGCTTCAAATTTGATGGATGTAATTTTTTTTTTATTGGAAAATTTACTTCTACTTGATTATATTTGTGATGTAATTTGAATGAAATTTTAAAATTGGTCTTGTAAGTTGACATAACTAATTAAGTATGAGTAAATGTTTACTTATGGCCAATTTTTTTTTTTTTTATAGCTTCTTCTCTCGCCTGCAGTTCATCTGATGCCATCATTGAGAAAAGAATATTTTCTAGAAGCAAGGCAAAAGCATTCTGCTGTCAATTTTTTAATGCAACATTTTGGTTGACTTGTTTTATTCTTTCGATCATGTTGAATTTATACCATTGTTGGTCATGGAATTTATTATCCTTTTTAATTTCAAACCAACTAATTGTATATATTTCAATTATAAATTTTATATAGGTTTAAATGATCACTGGAATGAAATTCCACTGTTCCAATTTTTAACATAAATTTCATTTTTAAGCTTTATAACGATTTGGAAAAAAAAACAAACATTGTCATTATTTATAACGTCAAACCTCAGCTTTCGAATTGGTTTCAATATCACTATTCCAAAATCACTAACCCATTATTATCTCAAAAAAGAAACATTCTTACAATATAAAAATATTTTCAGTCTATATCTCTGAGATGAGGTATTATGATTACTTGCTTTATTTACATTATTCAGATTGTTATCTTCATCGAAATTTTGAACCAAACCTTTTATTTCATCCACTGGAGTAGATTGTTCTAGTTCCACGTGCTATGCCTCTTCTGGATGTCTCACTTATTTCCCTTTAAATCAACTTTCTCAAGGACACATGGCCTAGTGGATAATGACGTTGGTTAGATCCCATAAGAATATCAAAGTTATCATTAAGACTTTTAACCCAAGTGGAATTGCTATATATTAGTAAAGATTGTCTAGATGCCAATGAAAACTTCAAGTTCATTAGCAGTAATGTTAATATAGATTTTAGCAAAATTTAAACTTTTTAATAATGGGTCTTTCGAAACGGAGAGGTAGAAATCAATAGTGTCACATCGGATAAAAGTATCTGTCTATATTTCTGAGATGAGGTATTATGTACACTATTTACATTGTTCGGACTATCAACATCATTGGAAAATTCGTAAACTTAAGGAATCAACACATAGGCTAGGCCACAAAAAATCTCCTGAGCCGACCGAGCATAGAAATCTGGGAACCAGTAATAAGGAGTGCCAGAGAAAAGCGATAATAACAACGAAAATTGCAATATGAGCTCTGATAAAAATATGAAATGATAATAGCAAAAATTGCAACATGAGCACTGGTAAAAAATGATTGCTGAAGACATTAGGTTTATAAAACCCAGAAGTTCATACACAGATGGCACTGTGGATAGAGGCGTTAGGCAGATCCAGTGATAGGACTCAAAGTGTGTGAGTTCAATACCTGGTTAAGGTGGTGGAGAACTTGGAGAGGGGAAATAACAGGAGATAACTGATAACTGACATCCATTAGACGTGGAACTAGAACAGTCTACCCAAGCGAGCGAAATAAAGAGTTCGATATTCCAACCACTTTAGAAGGCCTGAGCGTACAACGGCCAAAACGTTGTAATAAATATTGTAAGAAAGATGAGGATGATAGTCCGAATAGTGTGAATAAAAGTGGCCTTATTTTTATTTTAAATACTCTGGAACCATTTAATAGTATCCGAAGAATCTTTCCAAAGATTATTAGGTGTGTGAATTAGTCTGAATCTCGATTTGTCAGGAAGAAGACTTCCTGATGTTATTGTAGCGTTCGGCGCCTTTGTAAAGTGCCTGAAAACCATACCGCTAATTGACCCGGGTAGACAGAACTTTTGAGGATCGTCGATAGTCATCGTGGCCGAGGGCCTGTTCAAATTGTTCCTCACGCTTGATAACACGATCTCTACCAGAAACTGTAACTCAGCATAGTTGCAGTATAAACCACAGGTGGGCTCTGTGGGTGTTGAGCGAACGCAAATCCTCGACTACGAGTGACCAGCTATTATGAGTATATATATATATATATATATATATATATATATATATGGGGTTCGAGATACTGAAGGTAACATATAATCAAGCTAAGTGATAAAACTTTTACTTGTATTAAATCTGTGTGTGTATATATATATATATATATATATATATATATATATGTGTGTGTGTGTGTGTGTGTGTGTACTAGCATAAAAGCCGCTCTACCGGGCGGCATTTAAGCTAGCTCCCGCAGAAGGCTTTTGGCTTGTCCATGATTTTGAGACTTCTTCAGTCTTTGCACATTCTCAGCACTTGAAGCTCACCTGGCTGCCGTTTGATCTGTGTTTTCTTTTACACGGAACTTTCTTTTATTCGCTGGAGGCTCGTTTGATTGCAATCTGGTCCTCTGTTGGTGGATGTTTGGATCTATTGTGGTATTTACTATATACGTACTTATTGACGACGCGTTTCGTCCAATGTGGACTTTCTCAAAACAAAAAACGAAATGAATTTAATTAAAGTAACGAATAATAACAAAAAACAGAATGTTCTTAGCACCTGGAGGAATGTACTGTTTTTTGTTATTATTAGTTACTTTCTTTAATTAAATTCATTTCGTTTTTTGCTTTGAGAAAGTTCACATTGGACAAAACGCGTCAGCAATAACTACAGTTTTCCTATTGTCATATATATATATATATATATATATATATATATATAGAATGATCACACATAGAATTAATCAGAAGTATTAATGCGATTATTGGCGACATCCATCGCTAGAAAACATAATATATGCATTAAAATCCTGTTCATCCAGAGTGCGAGTTTTGATCCTTGACGAAAAACTTGTTGTCTGTAGTTTTTCAGTTTATTTGATGTTAAAATGCTAGTACTTACGGATAGTCTTCTATCCATCATCAGGCATGTGTTTTTTTTTCCTTATAAAATCAAAAACTTGAGACGATATACCTGTATGTCGACCGAAAGATGTTTTTTGAATATCTGCTATTATTGACGGTTGTGTAAGATCTCGGAACGTGCAAAGACGCAACGCTAAGTTTTTCAAAATTTTTTAAGTGAGAATTTTATTTAAATATTTCTTGTGATGTGTTAAATCCACGTATTCTATTTTTACAAGTGTATTCAGTTTTTATGTCATGAACTAAGTATATAGTTCAATAATATAGTGTAATGTTTTAGTAGTAGTTTTTTTATAGGAATTTTTTATGTACTGCGGAACGATAGTTTATAATAAACATAAAACATTAGGCAGCATATGATTTACATACAAAGAATAATCACACATAGAATTAATCAGAAGTATTAATGCGATTATTGGCGACATCCATCGCTAGAAAACATAATATATGCATTAAAATCCTGTTCATCCATAGTGCTAGTTTTGATCCTTGACGAAAATTTTGAAAAACTTAGCGTTGCGTCTTTGCACGTTCCGAGATCTTACACAACCGTCAATAATAGCAGATATTCAAAAAACATCTTTCGGTCGACATACA